>DVZL01000936.1:0-19847 GCA_018236625.1 Lasaia peninsularis
TTTGAACCCGGGTTGCTACGTATCTAAGCGCCCAATATCCAACTATGCTATTCTCATTTTGAAAACATTGGCGAAATTTTGCTTTGTATTGTAATAATATAGGGTTTTATTCAATGAAAACAAGATTAATAAAAGAAACCAGAATATAAAACCTAACTAAATCAATTCATCGCCCCCGAAACTTCCTATATACAAAATTTTAAGAAAATCATTGGAGCCGTTTTCGAAATCGAATAGATATATATACAAGAATTGCTCGTTTAAAGGTATTAGATAGATTAGATAGAACGGAACCTGTCACGCGCGATTCTGAATCTTGGCAAGTTTGCGAGAAATGCGAACCGACTTAAAAATATTCCAAAGTTCCATATACATTTTACAATGATGCGTTGAGTAGGTACTTTTTGAAATATAAACAAGACCCCATCTTGTTGTTATCATAAAGAAGTTTTTTTTTGCAGTTTTGCAGCATTTAAGTTGTTTATATGCAAAAATCATTTTTTCATTAATAAATACCTGTATCATACTTCGTGAATAATTGGGTGTGCGTCACATAAAATTATTTCGACTAAGTAATTCCGAGCGGTTAATTATTGTGCACAAGCGGGGAGGAGAGTTGAGAATGTAATTATTATTAAACTTTACGATTGTCTCACTTTACCCTTTATAATATTACTGGAGAATTAAACATCCTAACTTATCTGTAATGACGTGGGATATTCTACCTTGTCACGTTTAGTTAAAGTCCATTTCGAAATGCAGGGTGAGGAAAACAAAGTGTTTCAATTTGGACCATGAAATCCTAAGATCCTAAGGGAGTTTCTTGGCTTGTTTCGGGTTAGGGATTCATATTTGCTACTGTTTCAGAAGTAATGGATATAATTTATGAAATCATATGAAATATTAGATGTTCACTTTCTTATTGTACGCACCATGAATGTTATAGGCGCGTTACCGTCTCTTAGCTATCGTGCTAACCTAAATACTTAATTAAAAATAAACAAATATCTCTGAATTAAGTACACAAATATATCTTACCCCAATGCCAGCAAATTACATGCTTGTATTATGAATCTTAGACAACGATATTAATACATAGATACTAGACATACTAAAATAAGGAAGCAATAAAATAGTTCTGAAAACATATTCCGGATAATATAACTTAGCCATGTTTAAGGCTTCGATCGCATCGTCACTTTTCAGCAGGTGAGATGGCGGTCAAATGCTTTCCTAACATATATGAAATTTTATTATATATATGTAATAAAGACTATGTTTAGCACCATATGCCTGCTCCCTTCAGGAATCGAACCCGAACCTTACGGGTAATTGGTGGCGTTGGGCGTGCTATGTAACATTTAAAATATTTCCAATATATTTAAATCCTTTCCCATAATAGAAACAACAGAAAAAAACCTCAAGACAAATAAAATTCATAATAATTAATTAATTAATTATATGATAATATTATAAACGCGAGTTTGTGAGTATGAATATATGTTTATCACTCTTTAATGAAAAACTACTTCTTCTCTTTTTGGAACATATTAATTAAATTATTAATATTTTAAACCAACCTTCATGATTTTACTTTTCGCGACCTGTAATAGCTTACATACATAGTTTAGACCATATAACCTATTACAATAGCGTATACATGAGAAAAGGTTACTTTTTAATAGACTATATTAAAAGCAAAGTCGCGGGCGAAAAGCTAGTTAATAATATTTCTGCAAAATGAATTTGAAATTGAATATAGTAGCTGATGCCAGCTCGCCTATGAATACTCTTCCTGTAAAAAAATTGGGCTAATTATTTATCACACCCGAAAATACGTAACTTCATGAAGTGTTACAGTAAATTATAATAATTATTTAAAATCACGCGTGCTTTTGAACTTTAATTGTTATTGTCTTTTTACACAGGAATAAATATTTATAAACTTACTAGCCGATCCGAAAAACGTTGTTTTGCCTTACATAATTACTAAAATGTCAGTAAAAAATAGGGGTCGGAAATAAGAAAGTAAAAATTTAGGGTTGTATGTATTTTTAATACCACATTATAAAAAAAATTAAGGGTGAACAACCTTTATCCCGTATGGAAAATAGATACTAGCCGATTTTCAGACCTACTGAATACGCATATAAAATTTGGTAAAAATCGGTCAAACCGTTTCGATGGAGTAATGTAAGTAACATTGTGACAGGGAAATTTTAAATATAAGATAATACTCGTATTATATTAAGATAAATACCTGATTATGTTTTTGATCTTTATAAATAAGTACGTAAAGTGTTTTAAGGTAATGACAGTGTTTGGCACTGTCTTGTTTGGGTCTGGAAAAGTAGTTGGTAGGTTTAACGTAAGATCTAATACCCTAGCCACAGAGAATAGCGAAACAACGGCAAAATCCATGGTGATTATTATAGCTCACGGTGTGCTTATTCAACCTATTAGCCGAAACCTACATACAATATTACTTTTTTTATTAATAATTTATTTATTATTATTTGTGTGGTACCTAATTACTGCTAAGCCGAAGGTTTACTGGAAGAGAACGCCTATAGGCATTCAGTACGCATTTATACAAAACTTATGTGCCTGGTGTACAAACAACTTGATAGAAATAATTAAAATAAAACTAAGTGTTTTTTTTTACATTTTTGGGACATTACAATGAATATAGACTTTTACAAAAACTCAAAGAAAATGCTCGCAAAACATTAAATAAATTATATTATAACTAAATACCATTTTGAAACATCTCAATTTTCTTTAAACATTGAACTGAATAGGTCTTCTAACATTTTATAATATTCAACGAACCTATGTGTTCTACTTAAATCTAAATCGATATTTTGCGGTTTGTCAGTAATGTAGCGAATGCTTAATGTTCACTATTCAAGTTTAACTTCACTAGATGGCGCGCGTGTGGTCAAGTCGCGTGCGCAGTGTAACCGGAGCGACACGCGCAAGTAATCCAATATGGCCGCCCGATGTCTCTCACATATCGGTACATTGCAGGAATGGCATTTTAATATCCTTCGGTTACTGTCACTTATTGTTTACTTAGTTCTGCAGTCAAGTCATACGGAAACCGCGGATCTTTTACTTTGTCTATTCTATGTTTATACTAGATTTTGCCCTCAATTTCGTCCACATGTTTGTTTTGTTGATATACCTTTGATTTGGGCTTCTCCTTTTGAAAATAGTTTAAAAATGAACCAGTATTTTTTTTTACGCTTAATAATTGGACGAATATAAAAAGATTTTTCTTATCAATAAAATATATGGAATACTTTGAGGAATATCTTACACTATATGTAAAGGCATTTAAGATTTTTTATTGTTTACTATAAAACATTATAATAGATACATATTATAACAAAAGAAGTAAAAATTTATATAAATATATTATAGTACTATGGGCAAATTTATCACTTTCAAGAAATATTTCCACCAACTGCCACATGAAATACAAGCATAAAAAATAAGTATAATTGTAGTAATGGTAAGTAGATAATGTAGTATCGATGTTCGGTTTAGAAATAAATACATATAAGTTTAAACATTGTTGCTTATTAAAAATAGGTAATAACTCTCATAACTTAGCAAGTTTAGAGTAAACAAAGATTGGTTTAAAGATTTTTGAGGCACACCTTTTGCACAATGGTGCGAAAGCTGGCGCGGCGTTGCAACAATGCATCGTTGGGTATATCTGCGCCTGCGCATCTCGCGGTGGCTCGTTAGCTCGCTGGGGGCGGTTGTTTGTAGATGGAAGCTAGCAACTCTCAACTTCGTGGTCTTCCTTATTCTATATATTCATTAGTATATAGCTTTGTTTATTGTTGCGCCCGCGATAAACCAGTTTTGAAATTAAATAGCTTAGTATTAATTTTCATATTTATATTTGTATTCAGTATATTAAAGCTTTATTTATTTATTATTTACTTTTTAATGTTGCAATGTTGAGGCTAGTTAATATAGTGTTTAAGGTGTTAATTATACATTGAAAATAATTATACATATGCACGCACAGTTTCCAAATATTGAATGCTAACCTAAGTTTACCAGCCATGACCAAATGGTACCAAGAATAAGACAGTGACAACCGCGGCCTATAGACACCATAGATGTTGTAGGTGCGTCACTATCCAGTCGCCGGTGTATCAGACCCGATATGCAAGTCTACCGGCTACCCTACATTAAAAACCGAAACTCGACAATGTCGTTTTGGCGGCAGGAATTGAATGGGTGGTTGATTACTACCCGGGGCGAGTTGCTGCACAGCACTCTAACATCAGTGGTCTTGTTGGAAATGACCCAGTAAACCTATACCTGGTAGGGCGGCAGATGGTCTATTCTACACAGATGACCCGGACCAACACGGAAAAATTAAAAATCTGTAGATATTTCTTGTACATATCAACGAATCCATAATCAAAACTAATATTGAGCTACTATATAAATACATATAAATTTAAAAATCTGTAGATGTTTCTTGTACCAGCGAATCCATAATCAAAATTAATATTGAGCTACTAATATTATAAATAAGTACGTGTAGTTTGTGAGTATTGGTGTTAATATTTTTGTTAATATTTCACGAATAAACTGCTGAACGGATTTGAATGAAACTTTATAGTAATAAAGGTTATACATTAGAATAATACAAAAACAACTTTTTAACTGATTACACTAAAAATAGGATATTTTTACATGATAACCATTGTGTATAGGAAATACAGGAAATAAATCTGCCCTCTAACAGGGGGAGCAGCCTTGGGGGGGAGGGAAGCTGGTTTAACCATAATCTAAAAAAAAACTGAAATTATATTATCTATTATAAATTTTGAAATTCAATAACAACAATAAGTCAAATAACACCGCACGCTTCATTCAAACCTTCCATAATTAGTGGCTAGATATGAATATTACCATCAGTATTGTAAAAGCTTTCATATCAATTGAATCCATTAGCTGAGTACACATGTCCTGTCTGTCTATTTGCTCATCAGTTTTTATCATTGGCCAGTTCTTGTTTGCTCGATCGGTCACTTCCATATTATTGATGGCCGGTTTCTACACATGAGATCGCGAACTACCATTGCAAATTATGTCATAAGCTTAGAGCATTAAGATACTTTATATATTAATTGCATAGTTTATTTGCACTATGTGACAAACGCTTACGTTAATGTTGGTTTATGCAATTTCGCTAATGTATCGATAAAATTCATAATTTTAAAAATACGGTCCAATCACTAGCGAATATTGGTACCTTTACACAGATATTTCTCTAAATATATATTTGTATTTGAATATTATATCGTCTATCTTTATATGTACCTATGTATTCAAGACTTTGATGCTCCTCTCTTTTAAAGCACGCATATTTTATAAGTTATTTAAAAGTGAAGTGGGAAGTCCTTTTTAAAAGCTTTTATTTTGAGTACTGCAATATTATCAAAAATATATTATATGTCCGTAATATTACAATACACGAGAAGAAATTGATTTTTCCATTCATTAGATTTTATACGGATGATTATTTTGTTTTTTGGCCATGCGATTGTTATTTATTTGATGGTAGTTGCAATTTAAACTTTTATATTTGGTAGGAATACGGAATAAAATTATCTCTTGTTCTCGTTGCCTTTGTTTAAACAACTTCACGCAATTTTTTTATGATAGCAGCCGATAATACCATTACTTGTTACCTCTAACAAGTAAAAAAAAGTACCTTCACGCCTGTTATCCCCGAAGAGGTAGGCAGAGGTGTGCTAGTATATCCGCGACTCGTGAGTCCAGTAGTTATACTAGAACACCCAAAATTAGCCAAAGTACTAGGGCCCATAATGTGATAGGTGGCAAGTCTATCGCCACTCCAGGCACAATCCAATCCCGGGCAATGTAACGCTTACTCAGAATATTCTGAAAAAGATCAAGAAAAGTTGCCCGAGTTGGAATTGAACCCGGGACCTTACGCGGCTAACGGTCTTAACTAACACCTCGCTAACAGGCGACAGCCGTATCGTTACACCACAGACTGGGGATTAATGTTTATGTATATATTTGTAAGATTAGTATCGTTTATTATTATTTAATTTCGAAGGATAATTTATTCAATTTTAGCTGGAACTTTAAAAATCCAGCTTCAGAAAAGACACAAGCACATTCATGTGTGTAGGCCTACATTTCTTACAATTAATCCAGTTATGTATATTCAAAATCAATTTTATGTAGGATTATGTCCGGCAAAGGGAGATCTTTTGGGCTATACAGGTATAGATTGCAGTCGCTCTGTGTAAAAACCGGCGCTCTTGTTAAGTTCACTAGATAAGGTAGCCGATCCCGATATTACCGGATACATAAAATAGGAAAAGACTAGGACGAAAAAGAGTTTCATATATAAAACGTCTGTTTCTCCTACCATGGGAAAACAATCGCCATACTTAATTTCATTTGCAGAAACTTTCAAAAAGATGAAAAGAAAGGCGTTTAGAGCAAATCTTTTACAATTGTTTTTGATTATAAAGCAGGATGATTTTAATGAAGTCTGCTAACATTTTTCGTTTACCAGAATATGTCCATCTTTTTAGATTTTATCCTCTTATTTATTTGTACTTAATAATGATTAAGTAATTAATATCATTTGAGTTTCTCCGAGATTTGTGCCTAATATGACGACGGATTTGCCACCAGTTACATCATGTAACATAATATCGTCGACAAATCGTATGTGCAAATGTTCCTCTATCACCTTTCCTGGATATAGGCATACGGATATTTATTTATTTTTATTAAAGTTTCTCTAACAATACTAGAACAGTCATCATCGAACCATCTTTAATTTCAATTGCAGAACCTTTTAATCGTATCCAATGACAGGCATTGAGAGCAAACTCAGAAATAAATCCCCATGTTCAAGTCAAGGAAACATCCTATCAAGGACCATGACTACTATGGTTCTCGACACTATCTCTAGATATGGAAGTGGAATTCTCTTTATACATGGACCCCATAAAATACACTGGTCCTATCAGCGGGCGCATGTGCCATTTGTCCGTTGAACAGCACTTAGCTTAACAAAAACTGATAGTTGTAAAACAAAAGAGGGGAACAAAACTGCGGTAACAAGATCGGGCCATTTCGTTCAGAAATAAACTAAGCGGTAAGAATTAACAGGGATAAAGGATTAAAGAGTAGCCGAAGCAGATTTATGTCGCGACGATTGCGATCGGAGCGATTCTGCAAGTTGTGGCCGCTTTTTTTCCAAACTAAACACTTAAGACTGCACTGCAATGCCGAGTATTGTTAGTATTCAGTCGGAGAACAATCGATTTTATACGATTTATGATAATGTTACATATGCTTTGTGTCTAATATGATAGATCATAGAGATTTGTCTATATATTATCTTTTCTTTCACCATAAATGTAAATGTAAATGTAAATACATGCGGGGTAGACTGAATATCCAGTGATTAAGATTATATCAAAATCTCGTATCATGATGTGGAATTGCAATATAAATATAATCGTCACGCCTATATCCCCGAAAGGGTAGTACGGTACAAATAGTCGACGATATTACGTCCCATGATGTAACAGGTGACAAGTACGTCGCCATATCAGACACAAATCTCGAGTTTTCGTAGAAAATGTATTTAAGTTAGAAAAACTTATTGATTCGTGGCGTCGTTCAAACCTAGACTGCCGAAATAGAAGTCCAACTAGGCCACCAGTAGGCCACCATATAATTTGTTTACTTTGACATTGGATAAATTTGTGTAATTCGTTCAGGACTATTTTGTTTATTTATAAAGTAATAGAATGTTGGGATAACTTGACCGAATTTGTATCTCTAGTGCTCGTCACTGTTGTATTCCGGTATATAAGATAGCATTGCTGGTCCACAAGACACTTAAATGTCCAGTCTGGAGTCAATTGATCTGGTCCTATCTATTAATCTAATAAAAAAAATATTGGAATGCTTTCTAGCTTTTTTATATTTTGAGGTATTTCTCTGATGTTTGCACATCACAAAAAGGCTATGAGGCTGAACTCTTGATTCAGTTCTATGCTATGTTTCACCAAAATCGGTCTAATGAATATTTGGAACAGATAGAATAGTTATAGATGAATGAGAATATAAGATTTGACTTAGACTTCGATTACTTTATATAGCCGTGTAAATGTTAATTTCGCTTTATGTGTAAATAATGGACTGCAAAGATGTAGATATTTATTATCATTTACTAATAATAATGTATCATTTATTATTAAAACATAGTTAGTTAGTATATTATAAAATCGTTAGTACACAATGAAATTTATACTTATTCAATTTTATAACCTTATTATTTTAAAACCATCGCTATATTTTCTTTTCAAAAGGCTTAAAAGTAACTTGAAATCTAAAAACTTCGTAATATTATGAGCTTCTTCTGTGTGAAATAACTTAAGCGTCTACTAATAAATAGTATTCAGCTCTTCCATACTTTCTTCATTTAGCGTCTGGTGGGTAGATATTCATTAGCACTTATTAGTTATAAAAATAAACCCGTCTAGAGGGTATAAGAAACACATAAAAGCTATCTTTAAATAAAACACTTGTACTGTCTCCCACATCACTTATAGTTGAAATATTATGTATGTGTAAATTTCACCAAGCGCTGACGATAAAAACTGTGGAATTATATTTATAAAAACTAATTATAAAAAGCACAACTATGAGCACTATACATTTAATGCACATCTAATGCACATCATCTAAACTTATTTAAAATTAACGACCTTTTTCCAATACAATAAAAACTAAAGATACCTATAACACAATGGTATTACATTCAAAACATAATTTATTTTTAAATGAAGATATCAATAAGTTGAATAAAGAAACTTAAATCAAAGTTGTGCACTTTGGGGTATGAAAAGTAGTTTACGACTAAATATATACACGAGTTGTTGGAGTATGACTACACATCATAATACGAGATTTTTATATAAACTAAAAATAATTGCTAATAAAGTAGCTAGGAAGCTAGGCAAGTATGCAGGAATCTTGCACTCGGCCTACCGCACAAGGGACCTGGTGTGACGATATGTATCTACAAATGTACTAAAAATAATCAACAAAAAACACGACATCCATTTTTCATGCATTGGAAGGCATATTGACAGAAACAAATCAAAAATGTTATAACAGGCCTTTCACCCAACCCTTCCAGTGATATCTGATAACAGAGTGAAAGCGCTACACATTTGTCTACTTGTCACCCACACTGCACGTCTAGTGTAAAAATTGTCTGCAAATATGCCAGATAGCAATCAACCATTTGAGAGCGAAATAGGTTCTACACAATGAACATTTGTATGGAGCTGAGTCAAAACATACTTTGAGGGAATAACTATGCTTTTGTATACATGTAATGATTCTTTTTGAAACAATATTCTTCATTATTATGAAGTCTTTGTGGACTACAAAAAAATAGATAATGTAATAGATAGAAGTTTCCAAAAAATATTTTCTAAAAATAATTATTAGATTTCAGGAAATTTACTTCATGGCTTAAGAAACTCTGAGAAAACTTCTAGCATGAAAATAAACTTCCTCAAATAATTCGATTAAAAACGTGTTGAGCAAACATTTTTAAATTAAATGATAATGAATAAAATTTGTTAATATATTTTAATGTAATGTTAATAGGTATGTCTTATAATATTTCGATTTCATTTTTTTATTTATTTGTTTTAATTTGAGAGAAAAGTGATTATGAGCATAATAATATTTATTCAATTAAAAATATCAACGCCATCTATTATAATGTTTAGTAAACTTATTTTTCATTCAACAATCAAAACTAGCAATAACCAGATTACTAATAATAATCGTAATATTCACTCAGAAAAATAAAACATGGGCAAAGCTACAAGTAACACCTATCAATCCACAAGAACAAGCCGAGATGTAGATTGCTGTAATTTTTGTAAAAATCATCGGTACGGTTCACCATACACATTGATTCAAAAAAATGTTTCATCAACAATAATTTTAATATCGTAATAACAAAATTACGGGTTTAGTAAAGAGTTGTGCGATTTTCACTCTTAAAGGAGCGCGTTTAGGGGGCAATTTCTTTAACGTTCAATATATGACGGGGGGAGAAATGGAACCTTTTGTTGGCCTATAGCATTATTATTTCTCATTTTGTTTTGTTTATTAATACAATTGGCCTGAGGCGCAATATTGATATTCAAGTTTGATGATGACTCGCACCGTGAGTTTTCTCCTCTATATTTTTATAGGTTTTCTTTTGTTTAGACGTGGGTGAAATGTATTATGCTGAATACATTTTAATAAATCTACCGACAATTTTTACTTTCATTTTAAATATTTTAAAATCAATATTATTGTTTCGAATATCAGATAACGGTTTACTGATCTTAAATAAATATCGTCAAGCTTTACCTACCCCAGAATGTGTAGGCACAAGTACTAATTACTTCCACCCACGACACTTAGTCAGCAATTTACCTACTAAGCACCTGAATGCATTTGAACTTTAATTATATAATGTTAGAAGTTAAACAAAGAAAATGTTTTCATGTTTGCAGAGCAGAAATGCAAAACATTTCACGCAGTTTGGTACACCGGACACCTGACTATTCAATCCAGAATGATAATGACAATCAGTAATTGAATGATGACATTGGTACAATTATTAGTATTTGTTTAATTGGTTATATTCTCATTAAAGTGATACGAGATAATAATATTTGTTTAAAAAATAAATTAAATTAATATCGTCACATCCTCGTAAGGAGAGGTATAGGTCCATATGCACCCAAGAGTACTCGACAAGTAGCAAGTTCGTCGCGATATCGGGCACATATCCCGAGTAGTTTTTCTTTCACAGTAAGAGCACTCAAAAATGAACTAAAGTTATAAAAACTTCTAACTTGGCGGGGTTCGAATCTGTATTAGAGACATGAAAGTCTGACGCGCGTAGTGGAGGCCACCGAGGTTCATATTGTTATAATTGTTTAAAATTATGTTAAAATAGTTGAAAAAACAATGATCGTACTAGGAAGATCCATAGAGCACAATATGAATTTCTCATGGAGAAAACAAAATGACGTGAATAAATAACTCGCAGAAATATCAATTAAACAATTATGCTGTCCGAATGGAATCGTGGGTAATGATAGTGAGTTGTGTTATAACTCAGGCGCATCTGTTCTATGGCTATTTGCAAAAGGCACGACATGGGCTACATTTGAACTGAGGAATATTATAATAAACAACAATAGTTTGCCTTTCCGTGAGTCTAAACAACGTTAACTGCAAATAAGTAGAACATTGCCTTGTTTTTTAGTTATTGATAATGTTATTATTATCATAAAGATATATTTTAAAGTGATTCCCTAATAGAACAATATATTACGTCAATATGGAAGATTATAAATCCTGTGTAGAAACTAGCAAGTAAAGCTTGGTCCAGATAACTTTTATTAGAGAAATTAGTGGGCGTAGCAGATGTAGTCATGAAGATTATAATTGTGTTTTTTCTGTCTCACCTTTCTTATGTGAAGTGTTTTGTTATTTTTGTTGTTTGAACGTGTTAAAATGTCAGCCATATTTAGAAAATTCTTTTGGTATATATTTTTATTAAAGCTTATAATGTTATTGGAAATTACACTTCTATGTCAATAAGTATGTGAAGGTAAAATAAGTACATGCTTCTATGTTTTAGTGTGATGAACGTTCAATTTCTATAGCATGAATCAAGTCAAAATGTCTTCTGAACCGTTATTTTTTTAAAAAATCAGCAATGGTATCTAAATTTATCTCAGGCTTATTTATCTTTAATTTTAGAACACTTACCTTTCTCGTAACTGATTTGTCTTTCTTGCTGGCGTGCATTGTCAGCGGCTACCTTGAGAAGACCTTGGATATTTCTGAGTAGAGTTTCAGTTGAAGAGACCAGGGTATCAGCGGTGGGATCGACGGGAACATTTGACGGTGATCCACTCGGAACAGGATAGTTCACTGGCGTAGGTGATGTATTTGTTGGCAGGTCACGCTCACCGTCGCTAAGGTCTGCACCTGATGACAAACATAAAAACTTTAGTGCTTTAAACTTACTCTTACGATGAACTAAGACCAAAACCAAGAGTTTAGATCCTGAGTCTCGCTTTTTTAGCATTGGTCTGTACCGATATTCTACAGTTAAAGAAAAAACTAGCAAGGTTATTTTGGATAGTAAATATATAAAACAAATTAAAAAATTATATGTAAAATCCTTTATTTAAATAAATTAGGTGGCGTCAGGGCTACCTAGTACTCTAAAAAATGAAACCAGATGACTATTTGGATAATAATGTATTAATTATCAGTGACTCTTTGGTTAACTTTTGTTCCATACCATAAGGTTGCCGGGAAGAAATCGCTGAGTTGACGATAAGGCCGCCTTTGTGTATCATTTAGTCTCTAAGTTTTATTTTCTAAATTTGTCTTGGATCTGGGATTATGTGGTGCACAATAGAGATTTATTCTATTCTATTTTTCGTTTAAATATTTGTAGAAGTTTCAAAAAGCGCAAACAAGATAAAAGATGGAATGTATTAATTAAATTTGATGTGACGTTCGGAAATTTCAAAGGATCAGAAGAATCCACGTACCGGAAGATGCAGTGTAGGCAGGCCTCTCACAATATGGACTGACGCTTAAATCGAGGCCATTGAGACCGTTTGGATTCAAGCAGCGAAGGATCGTAAATTGTAGTGATGTTTGAGGAAGGCCTACGTCCAGCACTGGACGTCCATTGGCTGAAATTTTGATGATATTAAGGTATTTTGTAAAAACAATATAATAAGTGGAAGTTTCTGTAATGGACTAAAATGCTCCTATGTTATTAAGTGAGAAGATTTCAATAGATTTTCTGAATTTAATACGTAAAATTGATTTTAAAATATTTCATAACATTATTAAATATCAATCAGAATAAAATAATACATTTTTCAATTTTACCAAAATACATGAATTAAATGTAAATATATTGGTACTTTATCAAGAAAAGTATAACCAAGTATTGATTATTATTTCATTAAAGCTTAATACGATTAGACACTAAGTATTGATTATTATTTCATTAAAGCTTAATACGATTAGACACTGCCAACGTTTCACCATAACCATAGACAATTATTAATGTATTTAATTAACAAATGGGCTGGATTCACTTATAATATCGAGAACTCGTACAAAACAACCATTGGTACATGTTTAATATTGCGTGTGTATCATTCGCATAACAATTATTATGGCGTGGTACATGGAAATCGCGTGGTGGATGCTAACATGTATCGTACAGACAAGTATGGTAGAAGCCTATTCAAATATGGATTGTGATTTAACCAGGACGAAGACGATCAATTATACTGTTTCAATTGATTTTAACAAAGGGAAATAATATTTCATTTATTATCTACGCAAGTTAAAAAACTGATAGACTGGTAATAAAAATATTACTAGACATAGGAGATCTTTTATTTGTTTAGTCTAGTAATTAATTACAAGATTAACTTAGCAAACTAAAGTGTTTAGTTTCTTTTTTTTCATAGACGTAATCAGTTTTTTTAAGTGCTTTTAGTTTTTTTTAAGTGCTTGTATTCTTTTTTTGGTTTTATGTTTCTAATTTTATTATTTCTTTTTTTATGCATCTGCCATTATTATTTCTTTTTCTGTTGGTTCATTGGTTGGCTGGTAGAGCATTCTATACACATTAAGCTCGCCTTTGTATGACATATTTGTAAATGATTTACAAAAAAGATTAAATAAATAAAGTGCAAGTCGGACTCGGGCTCGAAGAATTCCATACTATTATCTATAAAACAGCAAAAATTTTGTTGAATGGGAGCAAATATTTGAAACAGGGAAAAGAGACGTTGTATATTTCGCATTTCTTTTTATAAATCATTTCAAATCGATCCCATTCTTTAATTTTAAAGCAATTAAAACCCGATCAATATAACCATAGATAAAACAACCAAATCATTATTGAATAAGCGACAGACGTCATGAAAAAAAAGAAAGTGTTCTGAATTGAGTCTCACGGCTCAAAGTAATCTATCGGCACATTTAATTTAACTGACAAGATAGTGAACGCTCATCACATCAAGACAACATCGTTTCGTCATTGTCGATGTGCACGATAGCACTTTCGTGTGTCACAACACCATCTCTCTAATAAGCCCAATTAACTATATTCTATAATTTGTGACACGATTAAAATGAACTCTCATGCCTTCGATTTAGCACACAATTCGAATGAATTACGAGATGAGAGGCTCGTGTCGGAAATAATAACGTCGTATGTTCGGTCGATGTTTTAAAATGTAAGGGGAACAAAGTGAACAAAGATGAACTTGAGATGAATCATTATGTTTTTTAACTATATTTAAACTTTTACTTCCCTGGTAAAACTTTTTCAATAATTTCAGTTTATCTGAAAAGCATTGTTGATTTTGACGTTCAAAGCGTATACAAATTAAAACATGACTAATACAGCAAAACTAAAGAATGTTACGTCTATTTGTTTAAGATTAAAATATAAGTTAACATCGTTACATGTATATCCCTGAAAGAGTAGGCAAGAGCCTAAGAGAATATGCACCCACGATTAACCGATGACATTACGTCCCGTAATGTGACAGGTGGCAAATTTGTCGCCATATCAACACGAATCCTGTGTTTCCTCACGATGTTTACTTTTACCGTAAGAGTTATCAGAAAATGTACTTAAGTTAAATCTCATTGGTTCAACTCATTCGTTCAAACTTTTTTTTTAACTGTCAAAATGGAACTCCGAAGCCTATTGAAACTCCTGCCAGGCCACCGAGGCTCCTGGGTAAAGACCTAAGATTACGCACGAGCCTTAAAGTACAAAACAAGAGCGGCTCAAACTAAGGGAACAAGTTGTATTATATACCAGTAGATCACAATACTTATAAGCCGCTAATTCATGGAGAAGTTCCCACGCTCGACCAGCTGTATTTAACTAACCATAGTAACCACGGATGAACACGCCTTATTGTTTCAATATTTTACCTATTGTATGGCTTCGTTTATTTACCTTATGTATCAATGTTATGGTTGAAACTGGTTGCATAGGTAATAACATGCACCTATTCGTTTTAAAGGTTCCAAAATGTATTTTCACGTTTTGTTCCGAGTCCTCTGTGTAGAATAGACCTTTGCCTCCCTGCTAGGTAGCTCGAAAGAGCATATGATGACTGAGTCACTAATGGCAGCAAATTCGCGCGGAGAGGGATCCTTCACCCTACCTATTCCTGCCGCCATAATGATATTATCGTGTTCTGGTAGAACAAAGTGACATATATGGTGTCTAAAGGCTACGGTTGTCTCTTACCATAAGGAAACCCGGGTGCTTGTTCGCTGTTTTATCCCATAAAAAAATATATATATATATATTATTTTTTTTATTGGGTTCCGTAGCCAAAGGCTAAAACGGGACCCTATCACTATTACTACGCTGTTCATTTGTCCGTCTGTCTATTTATAGGGCGAGCTAGCTCATCTGTAGTTCAGCGATATATCGCACCCTCAGTGGAAAAAAGGCATAAGTAGTTTTATTTCAAAATATCGATTTTATCATATTCGAAAAGTAAATTTAGAGTTACATATGCTGAATTTTTTTCACATTTTTCTTGTTAATAATGACGAATCTACGCATGAATTACTGCTTTATTTATTTTGTCTTCATGATCTATTTTTTTAGCGACAAACAGAGTATGCAATTTTACGCTACAAAAAAAATTGTAGACTGTATTACATATTATAACATTTATCGTTCAGATTTTATTTAAAAAAAGAACAGTAACAAATATTATGATCTAAATCCATTTATTTCATATACATGGTTAGTATTGTATAAGGGATTACGTTTTTATTAGTTGTAATAACTTAAGATTAAATGCACATACTTAACAAAGTACCAAATTTAATAAAGGAAAAAAGGAAGTAATTTGACTTATGCTACCAAAATCCTTCACTATAATAAGTTCAAAATTGATTCAATTGAAGATACTTTATTATATATTACGTACTTATGCAAGAAAGTCTAGCATAAATGTCGATGCTCAGAATTCTTTATTTTTGGTAAATGACAAAAATAGCATAAAAAATAATTTTTATACTTCCAAACAAAGCCAAATAATTCCCATTAATTTAAAAACAACTGACAGTGTAATATTTTCTCTCCTTTTTTTGATATAGGAAACATCCTTCTACGATTGGAACTAAAGTAAATATTTATCAAAAACCAGTTTTTTGGTTGTACTGAAAAATCAACATTTCCTGCTTATGGCTTTTTTCTACTGAGGGTGCGATGTACAAGATAGGTACATATACCAAAATAACATTTTTTAGAATATTTTTCTGTCTGTCTGTTTGTACCTGCTAATGTCTGAAACGACTGGACCGATTTCGACGGGACTTTCACTAGCAGATAGCTAATGTTACAAGGAACGGCTTAGGCTACTTTTATTTTAGAAATGTATAAAATAAATTAATTAAATAAAAACGTGATCGAAGTCTCGAGCACAGCTAGTTGTAAATAAGATTTATAATTTTTAAAGGAACGTATGGAATATGAATGAATAAAAAAAATATCGAACGCTGAGGACGTTCGAGCCTAAGACGAATAAAATTTTAAGACGAGGAGTTTGTCTTATTGGTTAAATAACCAAGACGGAGACATCCGAACTCCCATGTACGTATAAACCATCCGCTTGAATCACTCTATCTATTAGAAAAAGGTGCATCAAAATTTGTTTGGTAGTTTTAAAGATTGCTTTAAAACTACCAAACAAATTTTTGCCCCTTTGTGTGCTTAACAAAGGGGCAAACGGCGAAAATCGACTTTGTATTATACTATGTACTTAGTGAAGAAAGTGAACAAGCACATGACTCTCTTAATGGTAAGAAACAACTGATACCATAGATATCCTAGATGCGTCGCTGTCCTGTGGTCACTGTTAGGTCACTGCCACAAGTTAAAGCCATAAGTGCAATAGCAATTGTACCCTTCGTTTATCGCTGACGATGCTTTTTCGATTTAAGGTGCTGAGGATTCAAAAACATTTTAATTCATTTCCCGTTTTTCGTATGGAAGATCTTTTGAGTATTTACCTAATTCCGTTTTTTAGTATTTTTTGTTATAGCGGCAATAGAAATACATCATCTATTTAAACCTCAACTTTCTAACAGACGAACAACGACGTCTTAGTAATTAGACCAAGCGTTCCGGCAGGTAACCCTAGAAAGAACAATATTTACAACCCACTTCAGTAATATTTGGCCTTACACATAGGTATTTTTTTTACATTATTAAACAAGGAAAGAAGACAACTGCCGCCTACAGATTTTATAGGTTTTTACCATAATATGTACCGTCCATTCTACACTATTTCGCACATGGAACACAATAATGGCGAGCACTGAGGCAATAGCAGCAGGAATATTAAAGGCAGTGGTACCAATTTGTGGCAGCCGTTATGTTGTCGTAAAGACCAAATAAGAAAAGACAGTAAGCAGATGCCGCACGAAACCCAAAGAAATAATTGTTTTTCAGCTTTTTATATGCAATAATATTGCCCTTCTGCACTATAAATAACTAAAAGTAAACAATTAGTTACCAATGCGATGGCGGCTTATGAAAACTTTTTGAGCGCACCTATAAAAAATCTGCATCGTCTATGTAAGAACTGCAATCCTAGAGAACATATTTGAATACCCAACTCCATCTAGCAGCGAATTTAGGAAATTTTATGTTAACATTCTGCAGTAAAACATTTACTGCTTGTAGTGGACTAATTTAAAATGCCTGTGAAAATATTGTCCATTTTTATATATCCGCAACTTTGTATTTTAAAATGTTCAGGACAGTCTTACGTAGTACTAAAATAACATTTTATTAACTAGCTTTCCGCCCGCGTGAATTGTGGTATATTTAAAAGTAGATCATAAGTGATCCTGATTGATGTATTAGCTATATTACGATAAAAATTTCGTGAAAATCTGTTCAGTCGTTTTCGGGTGAATTAGTAACAAACACGTGCACTCAATAACTTTTGGATTTATAATATATGTAGGATTTATAACTTATGGTCATAGTTTACATAGTATAATAAAAGTAATGAAAAAAATATAACTATTTTATTTGTCCGTTTTGTAAAGCGATTAAAATGTCATTGACATTTTTTATTATAGAATTTAAAAAAGTAACAGACACTGATGATGTTATTGGTAACCTAATATTGAAACGTTCAGCGTCGATGCCTAGTTCACTGGTTATAATACTCTTAAAACTGGAAAATTATAATGACTAAAGACTTACAGCGACAATGTTAGATAGAGCGTCAGTACCAATAAGGCCATTACAGAACTCTACCGCATATTCAGAATGAACGCACTTGCGAAATAGTCCAACAATCTGAATAACTTAATTAATCCTCTATCAGGCGATGGGGTCGTCACTGACCAAGCTAAATAACTACTTTTTGGAAATAGGCCAATGTTAGAGCCTACATTTTGCGCTACATCGACAGTGGTCCCATGGTGTAACGGTTAGCACTCTGGACTCTGAATCCAGCGATCCGAGTTCAAATCTCGGTGGGACCTACATTTTTTTCTAATTTTATTCTTACACAAATAGACACAAATACATTTTTTTTTATAATTTTGGCAAATTTATACTTCATAAACGCAAGAGCAATGCTTTCTTATTAGAGTACTTTTCTATCTTAAAATTGAAATCCGTCGCACTACCAAAGTAAATAACATCGTGTTATTCCCTACACTTTGAGGTGTACATAGTACACTAATTAATAGCCAAAAGTGTTTCGTTACGTACTAGCATGTTCTTGGCAAATTGTTCTAACAGTTAAAAAATGTGATATCAGTCCAGGCTAAAGTTTTTTGTTTGGATCGGTACCACTGTCTTGCATATTCCTACCACCACTTCAATGCTCGCTACAGTCGTGTTCATACTGGAGGGTTATCGATAAACTTACACAAAAATGTATAAACTAATCTTCAGATTGACGTAGCCAGTGTGTATTTTTAGCATCAGGAGATCAGGAAATTTGTTTGCTTTGTCATCACATAAAAAAAATTCAAATTTTAATTAGGAAACTCTATAAGATGGGCGTTTTCGTAAAAAAACGACCACCTACAAAATTGTACTGTCCTACTAAATGAAAGACATTTTTGAAAGAAACGTGTTTATACATTACATACTTTTCAGCTTATTTGGACACTTTAGTATGTAATCTGTAAACAGTCAACTACGTTTAATTTATGATTATCTAGTATTAAAATCAATTTTTAACTGTTTTTCAAACGTAAAATTTAATATGTAAAGTGTTGGACGAGTTTTTGAGATCATTTTATTCATACACATATTTTAATTAAAGGGGAGATAAATTATTAAACATGTTAAAATATTCAATAGTTATCAAAAACAATGAAAAATACGGGGGGTTTAGAACATTTTTTTAGTATATTTTGCAATTTTATTCTTGTCCTTCATTTTTGGGTTAAGCGGACATGTCTGTTTTGTAACCTTCATTTTTCGAATACTATTGCCAAAAAGTTGCTATAAAGATTTTTTTTTCTGGAAACATGATCTGTTGACTCCGCCATATCGAATAGTCACAATTTTGTTAAGATAATCGATCATTGGTGTCGGAACTTGCGGTGCGTTACCGTGCCAATTATTTCGTCATTTTTGTAACCGTGATTTCTACTGGTAA
>DVZL01000937.1:0-19845 GCA_018236625.1 Lasaia peninsularis
GTCACTATATTTTCTTCTAAGTAAATTAAAGCCAAGTTTTCCGTGGTTTATCGTATCATTTATGTATCAATTTAATTAACTTAAGATATAATGACAGACGAAAAATCTACGACCAACGCTTTTGCTAAATATCTAAGAAAGAGTGAGCCACGATGGAATGGAATGTGGATTTCAAAAAATATTAATATGCCTAATGTCAATCATTATTTACAGCAGATATTTAAAAGCATGGACAATAAATGTTGGGAAATTCATATTGCCCAACCAATCGCAAAAAACCAGCAGTTAAAAGAGGAAGATATATATATTAAACATTTATTGAAAATTATTCATCTTTTTTACTCATGTATTCACCAAGTTTTCATTGTTTTTAAGATCTATCCTACTATTCGGGGCGGAAAAAAATCCAACGAATCAAAAACAATGAAAATTGGTTTAGTAGATCTCGAGTTATAAGTGTTTGAACAAACCTGACTTTCTTTTATACATATATATAATAATGTAGAGATCGGCGACACAATCTAGGGGATTTGCCAATTAGGGCCTAAATTGAATCGATCGAATTCACATTCGCAAATCCGGGTTTTCCTCGCGGTGTTCTCCTACTTTGTAAGAGAATTCAGCAAATGTACTTAAATTAGAAATACTTATTGGTGCGTGGAGGGTTTCAACCTGAACTATCGAAGAATTTGTAGCTCGAACACGAGGCTATCTTTTAATACTCTTCAGACCGGAACATGACAATGTCATTACGGTGGTAGGAATAGGTAAGGCGGTGGATACCTACTCGTTGTTGTCAATGATCTTCATAACCTATGCTCGACTCTTACAAGCTGCCTGGCAGAAAGGCAGATAGTCTGTTTCACACAGAGGACCCCCCGGACCAACATGGGAAACAGAAGACCGGACGAACATTGGTCGAGAGGTTAGCATACAAGCCTAACCCCACCGACCATCCGCGACGTTCGGTTGATCTTCCGGCGGCGACATCAGTCTCGATATCAGTCTACAAATAAACTCTGTGTCTCCTGAACCGATTGAAATAAAAAAAAGTACCTTTACGCCTATTATCTCCGAAGAGCTAGGCAGAGGTGTGCTTGTATATCCACGACTCGTAAGTCCAGCAGACATACTAGAACGCACCCACTATTAGCCAAGGTACTAGGGCCCATAATGTAATAGATGGCAAGTATATCGCCACTTCGGACACATTCCAATCCCGGGCAATGTAATGTTACTCCGAATAATCTGAAAAACTTATAAGAATAGATTGAGTTAAAATGTTCAAGCATTCAAGCATTAATCATTGACTTTTTACAATAGAATAAATTGTATACTTACCGAAAATTAGAAATTTAACACAAAAAAAAGGTTTAAAATATTTTCAATATTCAACTTAAGAACAATATTTAACTTCGAAATAAAGAAATAAGTAATTATTAATTAAATACATTATTAGTTATTCGTTAAATAAATTCTCATTCCAGATAATTCAAACTATGACTGATAAGTTATTCCAATGTACAGTTAGCAACACAACACTAACATCTTTGGTGTCTAAAGGCTAAAATTCCTTTAATTGCTGTTTATTGACATAAATACTTCTAGCTAATTCTCTTGCATACTTGCCTACCTTCCTCAACATTAATGACTCTCTTCCTACAAATATGTCAGTATCAATCTCGTTTATTATCCATAAGTAATTTTAAGTAAATATTATATTTAAACTATAAAACAAGGCATTTTAAAACCAATTTTTGACTTAACTTTAATGAAAATACTTTTTAGTAGTCAGTAAGCAGTAATTAAAAAAATCTAAATTGTTTGCCAAAATTTACTTATTCAAAAAAGTTTTTAACGTTTAAATGTTTACTGAATAGGTTGGCAGAGTAGTCAGAAAAAGAATTTTTTGATTCCAATTATAAAACCGTCGTCTTCTGAATAATTTATAGGAAAACAGAAGAATCACAAACTTTGAAACTGTAATACTGGGGCTACTTAGTCTGGAGCATTAATTAAAATTTCCGATGAACCACTACACGTTCTACAATATTTTATTTTTTATTCAATGTTTTATTAAATAAATAATTATGTTATAAAAATATAATATTTATTTAGCAAAAAATGTATTGAATTTGTGTCAAGAATTTTTGTAACACTCAATAAATATCGCTTCATAGCATAATACAAAGTCGTTTTCTCTGTCCCTATATCCCTATGTATGCTTAAATCTTTGAAACTACGCAACGGATTTTTATGCGGTTTTCTTTAATAGATAGAGTGATTCAAGAGGAAGGTTTTATGTGGATAACATGTAAAGTGTAACCGTGCGAAGCCAAAGCGATTCGCTAGTATTTAAATAAATTTCAAATATATGTCCAAAAAGTTGCTTGGAACGACAAGTTCCAAGCTAATAATAAAAAAGAGAGTCGGTAACATTATCGATAGAAAACGACAAAAAAACCCGTTTGTTGTTTGAGATAATTACTTATTATAAAATCGATATGAGACCACCTCTGAAGTACGACTGTTACGAATCAAGAATTATTAAGATTTGACGGAGTAATCGCTTAACTAACATAGAGACGAATTGATAATCTCCTACTTTTTTAAGGTTAAAAGCAGTGTAATTATTCGCATAAAACCTTGATTTATCGTGCGGCATGTGATTCATAATCATGACATAACAGCGATGAGTAAAAACGTTACAATATTTTGTTTCTTCTTCAAATTGGTTTAAAGATATTAAATTTCATGGCATTGCATTACGATATTGATTTATCATAAAGCATGTGATTTATAAATCATGATATAATAGTGAAGATTGAAAACATTAAGATTTTTCGTCAAGATACCAAAAAGAAACACTTTTGTATTTCTATATCAGGCCCTCTTTGATGTTGTAGGCATTTTATGTTAAAATGATAAATGTTCAGGAAGTATTTTGTATTAACTTTGAATAAGTGTTGCTTCTGAGGAGATTACATCGTGCTCAAGGTGCAAAGTAATACCTGTCATGATGATAAATTAACAGCGTTTTATTGGTTAAGTGAAGACAGAGAAGTTTGCGAAACTTAATGAGACTGAGACTGGTTTCATTTACATTTTGTTTCATTGTTTTTGAGTTTAACTTAATGTATTTAATTAAAAATTACTTAACTTAATCTTAGTGATAGGTTTTCAATCATCAACACGTTATTGTTTTTATGATTCAGTACCCAAAGTGTTAAAATGCGACCCTTATATTAAGACCACGCTGTCCGTCTATCCGTAACAACGAACGTCAAAATATTTAAAACGTCTTCGATACAACTAACGATCCAACCCGTTCAATAGATCTCGCTCCAAATAATTGATATCGCGGTAAATACGACGAGTGGTGGAATGATATTATATTCACACAATATCTAGTTTTTCATATTTGATTTAAATTAAAGAAATAAAATGAAGTTTTATGAGTAAAACGTGATTTTATTAACCGTTTTACATGTACGGAACCTTACGTGCGCGAGACCGGCTCGCAATTACGCTTTCTGTACATACAAAAAAAACGACATTAGCAAATACTAAAATTTGTAAAGCAACACGTAAAATTTACTAAGATCGAACATGTATTCATATTAAGCAATTAAGAAATTAATGTTGATTTTTCTGTCACAAACACCGTGAAAGTTACTAGGTCGTTAAGTTTCGCGACATCTAACCCAGTTTTTTACCACCATTGGTTATTAGCCTTCCAAATTGAATGGTGACCTTGTAAACTTAATATTTCAACCCCAGGCATTACCACCTTTGGTTTAAAAAGCGACGAGTATTATTTACCACCAGTAAACACAATAACACTGCTAACGTCATAAAAAATCTACAGACATTTTATTTCTTATCTTTTCAATTATATAACATTTTTATATGTAACTAGTGACCCGCCCCGGCTTCGCACGGGTATCCTATACATGTTATATTCATATAAACCTTCCTCTTGAATCACTCCATCTATTATAAAAACCGCATCAAAATCCGTTGCTTATTTTTAATTATTTAAGCATACATAGGGACAGACAGAGAAAGTGAGTTTGCTTAATAATATTATGTAATGATAGTTTAGCACAACTCATCTGATGAAAATGTGCCGGTCGAAGGTAGCTGTACTCAGCTAGAAGCACATTTACTCACTTAAGAAGCGAATTCCGATCTTCAGCAGAACAAACTGGCTTAATTGAATTGGATATTTTTATCGTTAATTTGTCCTCTTTATTTTTTCATACTTGATTCCAGCTCGGCCATATTAGAGTGAGTTAGCAATGCTACATATTGGATATAGGGTTTTTACAAATCTTATCTCCAGATAGCTCTCATCATTGGTCCAGGACCTCTGTATAGAATAGACCAACCGTCTTCCTACCAGGCAGCTAGTAAGAGACCAGCGTAGGTTAATAAGATCACTGGTGGTAGAGTCCTGTGTAGCAACTCGCGCAGGTAGGAATCCACCACCTTACCTATTCCTACCATCATAATGACACTGTCGAGTCACAGCCCGGTCACAGGACAGCGACCCACCGACAACAAGTATGGTGTATGGAGATCACAGTTGTCTCTTGTCATCAGGAGACCCGTGTGCTTATCCCATAAAAATAAAATAAATATTCAGTTTAATGTAGTAGACGATACCCGATAGTAAATATTACTCGTCGTATTTTAGGAAAAGATGACTAATTACGACTTCTTAGAGCATTGTCTCTATCGCACGACATTATATGCAAAAGTCAGATAGGCAGCGTATGAAAGAGATAACACTCTAGGAAATCGATATTATCTATTTCGTTCTAAAGGTCGATGAGCATTATTTACTTCCGGATATTGTACAAAAGCACCGCCAACTTCGCGGCATCAGTAACTAAACGTCTTCGTGTAATTAACGCACCGCCAAAACCGCCACCTTTGTAGTTAATACTCCTTTGAATGTAGATTAAATTTTAATAATTAATCAAACTTTACTCAATATAATAATGCTAGATAATATTGGTTAAATTTGACGCGGCTGATCACACCGAGGGGAACAAACGTCGATGCCAAACTCTCAATTCTACCGCAAACTTCCTCTCAACCATCCACAGATATAGTTAGCTATTTGTATCTCAAAACTTCTAAGTGGTTGAATAATTGTGTATAATATAAATTATTATAAAGTTTACACTGTGAATACCAAATATTAATTTATAATTCATTTATTTCTTGTGTCAAAATATGTTTACAGTGAGCGTTACTCATGATGCCAAAGGTACTCCAGACAAACTACTCCAGACATTACACTCGTAACAAATACATGTCCTAAATATTAAACATGTATCTCATTCGTCTGCCCGACCAGCTATCTCACTCTTACAAGGCCGGCTTATTTTGACTTTTTGACACCATAATATAACATACAGAAAAAGAATTTGACCAATCTAGAGTTATTGGGAAATATTGGGGATAGGTCTTTGTTAAGAACGTAATTTTTAGATAGTATCTGCGTGGTTAGCTGCACGATGACATTTTTATTTGACAGTTGGCAATAAGATAATTGACAGTTAATCAAAAATATTTCCGAATATACATACTTTATTTATTTATTATTTTAGATTGAATTACAAAGAACTTTACACGAAAATCCGTAAAAGTTTATCTATGTAAGTGAGCCGATAGCCCAAGTTGTTTTAACTGTAACTAATGTAATATATTAATAAAAATATTTGATTATGTACGTCATATTTTAAGTATATTTTTATATCTTTCATATTTACAATACATTTATTATTTTCTACTTACCTAATATTTATTTTGTATCACTCATAATTTTAATTTAGAAATGTTCTGAAAATCACATTTTAACTTCTGTTGTCTGTCTGTGACGTCATAGTACATGAAATCAAAGTTTTATACGGTGCCGCCGAAACTTATCGAACGTAAGCATAATATTATATACCTACTACTATGTTTTTTATCCAATACACGGTGTTTTGACCCTCCATATCTGCACTCCAGATCCTTCGCGGAGAAGGCCGAAGGTATCGAGTGCCAAGTGTCGCGATTCCTACATACTTGCCTAGCTTACTCCACATTGATGACTCTCTCCATACAAACACAGTTTCTGAGACTTATAACACTACCAAATATATTATAATAAAACAATTTCGTTCAATTCTGAGACGACACTAGTCCTCCGAGTGCATGTCATCAGAAGCTTTAAAAACGTTGGTACCAATTATTTTGCTTCTTCTTACTTTTGTGAAAAAGGTTTCTCGTCTATGGTGGTTTTGAAAACTAAATTCAAGAATCGTCTATTATCACTCAAAAATAGTTTACTCATGAGTGTTTGGGAAGATGGTCCACGTGTAGAACCTCTAAGTGAAAAACAATGCTAAATATCACATTAATTAATTAATGTCCATCATTAATATTTTGTAATGTATTGTGTGTAAATAATGAAATTGAAATAAAGTAAGTTATAAGTTTTTTCTTATCTTGCTATCTATTATACCTTACTATTTTGTTTTATAACACTACACAAAAAATTATTTTCATGAATTCACGGATCCTTTGTGCCTAACTTTGTGCTTATTTTTCAACGGATAACGACTTGAGAAACGTAATCTTAATGAACTACCGATACTTTTTACAACCTCAGATTTGGCCGAAGGGTTAGCGTACCCGTAGAACTCCGACCAGCTGCGAGGCTCGGATTCGACCCCCGTCGCCGGATCCGGTGTATTACATTTTAATTTCTAATATCTGTTTAAGTATTTCTAAGCAACATCATAGTTGACTAACACTTATAACATAAGCATGATTGTTTATTTTGGGGTAAGATCGAATTGTGTAAATTGGCCAGGAATATCTATTATTACTAAAGTTTAAGGTACTCAATTATAAGTAATGTTATGTGAAACAGTACAAAAGCTTTTAATTTAAGGATGCCAATATATTATTGCTTCTTGTAATTTGCAAATCAAAATTTCGAACCAAATATTGGACTATTGATACAATTTCTATAATAATTCAGAATTACATGTCTCTACTAGCTGAACTAAAATAATGTAAGCAGCTTGCGATGTTCCGTGTACCACAGAACGTACTTATTCCGAATGGAATTCGTTTACGAACGGAGGACAAAGAGGAAAAATTGTTCGCTCAGTTCCAAGGAAAATAGAATAAAATGGTGTCTAACTACGGTATTCAATACCGGGTCCTGTTCGACTTGTGACAGGAAAGCTAATCGATAGGACAGTTTCAGATCTGTAGGCAATAAAATTAGCGCAGGATTTATTGCATTTTTAGAATGAATGCTTGCGAGGAAAAGAATAGGGATCGTTAGGTTTATTGTCTTCTTATCTCCAAGTTTGTGATCATTTATGTATTATAGAAGGAACAATAAATATATTTTTATAGGATTAAAGCAGTGAACGAGCACACGGCTCGTAGCTTTAAGGAAAAGCGTATACCAACAGACGCCATAGATGTCGAAGGCTGCGTCACTGTCCTCGGCTAGTTAAGCTGGATATCCAAGTCTACTGGCTATCCTACGCTTCGGGCTGGAACACTGGACAATGCCTTTATGGCGACAGGAATGTTTAAATTGGTGGACCTATACCCGAAACACCCTACTTCCAACAATTTGGTCGGTATTGACTCATATATCCCTCAGCTCGCCTCTTAAGAGCTGCCTTTTAGGGAGACAGAAGATCTATACCGAACTTACACGGGGAGATTTTTTTTATACTATAAGGCAGCGAATAGGCATATGGGTCTCCTGATGGTAAGAGACAACCGTGGCCTATAGACACCATAGATGTTGTAGATGTATCGCTGCCCTGTGGTCGGGGTGTTAGACCTATGTCCAAGTCTACCGGCTACCTTGCCCTCTGAACCGGAACACGACAATGTCATTATAGCGGCAGGAATAGGCAAGGCGGTGGATCCCTACACGGACGAGTTGCTGCACAGCACTCTACCACCAGTGGTCATGTTGGTAGTAACCCGGTTAACCTTTACTCGCCTCTTACGAGCTGCCTGGTAGGAAGGCAGTTGGTCTATTCTACATAGAAGACCCGGACCAACACGGGGAGATATTTAGGATCGGTAGATGCCATACGAGTTTTTGGAAGACTAAGACGTCACCAAATGGTTATTATGAATCATGTGATTTATAAAATGAATTCCCATCGAAAATTTCTTGGGCTTGTGACAAATTACTGAACTCCCCAAGTCTTTTAACTGTCATCACATCACCTGCTCCTGGTAGAATATCAGATATGTGTTGGTGATAGTCTCATTTAATCCTGCTCAGCAATTTTGAAAGAATGAAAGACAGTTCTGCGCCATTCTTTTAACATTAAACATTATTTTCTATTTCAGTATAATATCTAAGATATTGTTCCTTTCAATAGATTAATAATGATTAAATATTTCATAATGTGGTACACTTGATTATAATATACAGTAATAGTGACTTAAAAGACTGACAATAATTAAGCAGACCACAGACAGAAGAATAGAAATTATAAGGGTGTATTAATTCTCTAAAGAAAATCTCAAATATTTTTACAGAATAATCTCAATATTTTAATTGACTAGTTTAAATTATCAACAACAAACGAAAACATATCCGTTGTACTGAATTGCATTATTTAAATTTTACTAAGATGTTTCCATTGTGGAACGAAACCAGAGAGTTCTAGATGCCTAAAAGCGTTTTAGGCGATTGCTTGTTTGTAATAGCTATTCTCTGTGGCTTTGAAGTGAATTTTTTTACGCAAAGGACAGATTTCAAGCGCTTCTCTGGTTTAAAATATATCGTAGTCATGATAGTCAAACAATGTTTATTTCTACATGAATACAAACTCGTAATAATATGTTATAAAAACTTTGGGGGAGATTTACTTATGAAAAAAACTAGTAAATTAATTTGATTAATCTGTTTGTTTTTCAAACTAAGTAAAGAGGAGTTGCTTAAATTCAGCAAAGATTTTATCTTTTTTTATTTTTATAATGTTTTTTTATAAATTAATTCATATCTATGAAAAACGCAATGTTGGTAAAGTAAACTCATTTTACTTACAAACTCCGTAGAGATTCATTACAGCAATATTCCGAATTAAAAATGGCGGGTCGCCTCGTGTTATCTTTAACGAAGCGGTGGCGTTTTCCCGTTACATAGTGCTTGTTTTAAAAAGGCTAATGAAATGTACAAAAGGATTCCCAAACATGTTTATGTTTTACAAAAGCGCTTATTAAATATTAAAGAATAATGTATGCGAAGTGGTACTATGAGGTACTCAATATAATGCGAAAATCTATATTGTGTTTTTATGTTTTCATAGATCTTTGATGATTGCCGCTGTGGTCGATAATAGTTAGTGATTATAATCTACAAGGTTTAATTACCGGATAGGACAACTTTTTTATATGAGTGTTTTTATATAATATGGTAAGCTATTTGTGGGTTCATATGTAGTAACTCTGCCTGCCGCTGTCAGGGTGACGATAGATTTTTTCTCGATTAAATTTTGATATATGATAGTTGATTATATTTGAACAAAGATTATATCTATTGTTGATATCAAACACAGAGAGGGGGAGATCAATTATTTAAACACAATAAAACTGCTAAAAAACTGTCAATAATTTACCATAAGTACCACACTATAATTTACTACTATAGACCTTTGCTAAAACAGAAAAATAATTTTCAAAATCTCTGCATAATTGTCGAAAATATTTTAACATACACAGTACATAAAATGAAAATTCATTCAAATTGAGTACCTCCTTTTTTTAAATTAGTTAAAACTTCAAACACGACCAAATCGGCGGGCAACAGCGGAGTTTGTGGACCATCCAATACGACAAGCGATATTTTGTGACACGAATAATACTTTCTAATACCTTTTAGTTTTCCGCTGCTTCGGTTTGATCGGCTTACGGCACTGTATTCAGAAAATCATTTCACTTTGGCTTTGTGGCCGAAATCCTTTTGGGAACATTCATAAAATATTTTTTATTAAAATTATTTAGACTGCTTTTAACCTAATGCGAAAAGAGCGAAATTGTTTGTGTTTCTTCAAGTCTTATTTAATAATAGCTAGTTATTTAGTCTACACAAACTTTAATACTTATTTATCTCCCTTGAAGGTTATAATTTGCAAATTTCCATTCTTAGTGATATTTTAAGTTTCTAGCTCTAAGGGTGCGTAATACCTTCACTGATACATAAGTTTAGAACTCACCAGAGGGTTTAAAAGTTTAAAATAAAAGCAAATTATTTCCGCGTTCCGATCCTGCGGAAGATTTTAGAATTACATAAGAAATTTTATTCTGTGATATTGCTAATAGATACTCATTCTTATTAAACAATTCTTAAATCAGAGGGAGAGAGAGTAAGATTGAAAGAAAGTGTCGGTGTAAAATTCAGAAAGGTCATGCTTTTTTATTCAGTCGTGTGGAAAGAATGAAAGATATACAATGCGAAAGTGGATGTACCTAGATACTACCCGGTGGATGTACTACTATAAATTGCTCGTGTATTATCCGAGGGTGGTATCAAGAGTCTCCGAAACTAGCGTGTTGAATGTAGAGGAAGCTAGGCAAGTATGTAACAGTTGTTACACTTGGCACACGATAATTTCTGTCTACCTCTATTTTTTTCTATATTTTTTCTTAAAGGCCTCTAAGTCGTATATGCTTAGAAAAAACCGCCATTGGTAATTGACTTACTAGTCCCGCAATACAGATAAGTATGGATACACTACACTACTACTAAACTTTAAACAACCATCATGTAGAGACAAGAAAAGTTTATGTTCAATTAGGCGGACCAAAATTTGATTCCCTAGTTCTTTGTCTACGAGTAGGTACAAATGTTTCAATGAACATTGGAGATGTAAGATTCACATCTTACGTTATTGGCGTTGAAAGGGATGCGACGACCCCATCGGTCAGTTGTTATTTATGGGAACAAACAATCATATTTGAATGACCGCCTCGTTGGTCGAGTGGCTAAATACACGCCTAACCGCGTCAACTAACCACGAGGCTCGGGTTCGATTCCCGACGGGGACAGACATTTGTGTGATGAACATAGATGTTTGTATTTCCGGGTCTGGGTGTCTATTAAATTTGTTCTTGTATTTATTTAAGTATTTCTATGTATTAGTATCGTTATCTAACACCCATAACACAAGTATATAATTAGTTTATTTATTTAAATTGATCTAACCCCAAATTAAGAAAATTATTTTCTTGTGTTATGACTTATGAGTGTTAGTCAATAACACAAACCAATAATAAAATTTAATTTAATAATAATCTGTAGTGTAAATATATTAATTATGGTGTAATAATAAACCCATTCCTAATATCATAGTTATAGACATGACATAGACTCGTGAGGAAACCGGTAACATACATAATTATTCAAGAGGCTTCAAATCTCAGCATATGTTGGAGACGCACAGTAACGTCCTGGGTGTCTATGAATAACATGTATCTCTTATTTACTGTATTTTTTTATATATCTGTATATGATTTTTTATGATGTTAATTATTCAATTTAAAAAATCACAATTCTTAAGATAATGGATATTTTTCTGAGGTTGTCTAAGGAGCACTTGCAAAATAAATTCGTCTCAGCGAAGTCGTTTATTGTTTGGTCCATTCAGGTGGATGATTCGCTGGTCATTGCCCCGTTTCTGCAGGTCAAAGTCGTACATATTGTAGGATCTTTAAAATGAAAAGTATTGAAGACAAGAACACCGTATATGTTTAAGCTTTTAGTTGCTTTTAGCAGTACCGACATTACTGGCTCTGTATTAAAACCTGTAAAGTTTAAATTGGCCACGTTAAATTCGAGTCACTTATTATTGTTTTAATAACAAAAAAAATGTTAAAACCGGCCAAGTGCGAGTCGGGCTCGCGCACGTATCTGTAATTTTAGCAAGAGAAATACGTTATCTGTGAAAATTTCAACTATAGCTATAGCGGTTCATGAGATACAGTTTGATGAGAGACGGAAGGCGAAGTCTTAGTGATTGGCTCCTATTTTTACCACTTCACTACGGAACCCCAAAAACTGGTCCCCGATACAGTATTGCTTACTCATTCTAGACTGGCTAATCTCTCTTTCTGTAACGGTAAATAAACTTTCACCTTATTTGTCCTACCCTCATCGGCTACCTAATCTAGGGATTTGACAATGTGGCTAGGTTTTTTAAAGAGCGACTGCCATCTGACCTCAGCAACCCAGAAGGAAAACCAGGATCAACCCTCGACTAGGTCGGATTTCACATAAATCCGCGTTTTAAAACGATTTTATATTTAACTGTGAGAGAACACTAAAGAAAAACTCATTGGTACATGATATGCATACCGGTATATACCTTCAAAATCCAATTGAATGGTAACCCTAGTCTTGACCTAATGTCACTATTTAAACTACCCTGTTTAATTTTAAGTAATGTAAGTTAAATAGTTTTTATTAAATATTTTGATAATTTTGTAAACTTCCATTTCGGTAGTCTAGGTTCTAACCTCGCTATGTACCAACGAGTTTTTCTGTACACGGTAAACCCGAGATTATTTCCCGATATGGTGACGCCACCTGTCACATTGTGGAATCTAATATCGCCGGTTCATCGTAGGTACCTACACTTCCGGGGATGTGGGCGTGGGGATATATATTTATTTTTTATTTTTATGTTCATATTTTTGTTTATTTCACATGATGTAGATACGTGTTAAATATTGTACAAAATATCCAAGACAACACACTGTATGTTATAAGTTTATAACTTATAATAACTTACAAAGTACTTACATGCTTACTATATAGTACTACTTACGACAGTACCAGTAAGTGTAATATTATAAGTGTTAATGATTATAATCTAGACTTAATGTTGTTTTAAATACTATTTACAGTTTTCGGTATCTTTGAATTGTTAAAAAATGTACCGAAAGTACAAGTACAAAAAAAAATACCTGGTACCATTAAGTTCGCCCCTGTACACATTGATTTGTGTTTCTTTTAAACCAATATCATAGTCACCCTTTAACAAATACTTATCTCAGTCTCGCACGATAAGTATTTTATGTAACTAGTACTTTACCGTCTTGCATAGTACTTCACAGTTTTTGTTGTTCAGTGGCTCGTGTGGTATGTGGCGAAATATTTTCTACGTCCACCAATAGACGCGTGAGTCTGTTTTTATTTTAAAACTATGGTGCACCTGTGTAATTATTTGTTCGGATACGCGTAATAACTTTGTTTTAATTTCGAACGACATGTTTGCGATGTTGGCAATATTGAGTATTGTGAGGTACGTTGTTAGTCGAAAATTGTGAACGTGTTACAGTTATTTTAAAATTGGTGCACCTGTGTAATTATTTTTTCGGTTATGTGTAATAACTCTTTAAATTTCGAACGACATGTTTGCGATGTCGGCAATATTTAGCATTGTGAGGTGTATTTTTAGTCGAAAATTATGAAGTTATGGTTGTTATTTTAAAAACTATTATTCACCTATGTATTTATTTGTTCGGATATGCGTAATAACTTTTTAAATTTCGAACGACATGTTGGCAATATTTAGTAGTGAGTTACGTTGTTATTCGAACATTGTTTTACAGCCTTTATTATTTTAAAACTATGGACCTTCATATTTATTTATTCGTATATAACTTTCCAGACTTTCCTTACAATTTGGATTCTCAAAAAAGATTCTAAGTGTACCTACTTTGTCTCTGAACTTCTTTATGTAAAGAATTATTTAGGCAGACTGTTCATTATAGTTAAATCTAGGACTGGGCCTGTTTTCTCTTATGGATTACTGAGGTCAGGTGCCAGTAGGTCTGTGTAAAAACTGGCACCTTTGTCAAAACCCCTAGACTTTAGATCCCTAGACCTTAAGTAACCGACGCCGATAATATCTGATATAAAAAGAGCATAAGGCTAGAACGATGAAGAAGATATACTACTGTTGTTTACTTAGCCAATATTCATAAAATCCAACCTTTTAAAGAATTGAAATCACTACATATTATAAAACAAGGTCACTTTCTCTGTTCGTATCTCTATGTATGCTTAAATCTTTAAAACTGAGTAACGGATTTTGATGCTGTTTTTTCAATAGATGGAGTGATTCAAGAGGAAGGTTTATATGAATAATAACATGTATAGTAAACCCGTATGAAGCCGGGGCGAGTCGCTAGTAATATTTATGAAAACAAGACTATTTTTAAAAAAACAAAATGAAACTGAAAACCCTTTAAGTTTTTATAAGGAACGGTCAAAATCGATCCAGCCCTTTCAGAGATTAGCGGATGCAAACAGACAGACAGACAGACAAAAATACTAAAATATGTTGTTTTGGTATATTATGTACCTTGTAAATATACATATGCACTTAGTAAAAAGCGGTTATTTTAAATATTACATACGGACACTCCAATTTTATTTATTTGTATAGATGATACAAAACTGTAGAAGTTTAAATGTGTGCGATTCTCGTCAAATGCCGAACAAAGCAAAAAAAGTTTTTTCGCAATTATTTAAAAACAGTTAAAGTTACACAAAAAATATTATGCAACTTTAATAAATGGTCGATTTGTATGATGACATTAGTTATTAGAATTATGTTAAGTAAGTATTTGAATTTGTTTATGTAATATTTTTTTTGCATTTTACTGTTTTACCTAATACATTTTGTTTCTTCAAATCATTTACATAATATGGTTATCCGTACCATTATCAAGTTTTTGTATGGGACCATCCTTAATATATTTATTTTTTTCTGTTTTTAGTATTCGTTTTTTTTTTAATACATCATCAAAAGAAATACATCATCTATGAAAATTTCAAACCTCTAGCTATCACAGTTCATGAGATACAGCCTGGTGACAGACAGACATACGAACGACCAGCGGGGTCTTAGTAATAAGGTTCCGTTTTTTAACCTTTGGATACGGAACCTTAAAAAAGTTACGTAGGGTAAAAAATATGCTTTGTTGGAAAAAATCTCTTGTAGAGACAGACTCGCGTTTTGTATGATTTTATATTATACCGACATTTGCCCTTGACTAGTCCTAGTAGTTATTAACATATATACAATACCCAGTAACAAATATTGCACATCGACCTTGAGAAAGAGATGATATGCTAATTTCGCCCGTGTAGAGCGTTATCTCTATCACACGCAATAAATACTAACATCACCTACGTAGTGTGCAACAGAGAAAGCGCTATACGAAGCTGAATTACCTGATTCTCTCTTTCCAAATATCGATAATCGCCGAACACGTACATAGGTACGCGAAAATTTCAAATTTTTAGCTATTTTTGTTCATGAGATAGAGCCTGGTGACAGACGAATAGATGGAAAAGTCCTAGTAAAGGGACTTTTACCCTTTAAGAACCATCAGCTTTCGTAGTTAACTTTAAATCATTAAATACTAACTAAAACTTAAAGTAATAGCGCTTAGCTGTAAGATAGCGAGTGGCCGACATCAATGTGGCCTATCAATACATTCTTTTTCGCTTTATCTTCCTATAATATAAATTTATTTAATGCTAATACATGCGAAACCAGTTGGCTTTGTCGTGACATTGAAACCGTTACGAATATTAATATTACTTTTGCTCATATGTCGTGACTTCTTCAATAAAACTAGAAGTAATTATAATTCGTATTATTGTAAGGCTTCAGTTATACCTATTACAAGTTTTATTTTCAAATTAAGTTAGAGTTATAGTACGAGAGCCATCGTCCATTTTCGCCATTGATTATTAACAATTGTTCGTAGATTCATTTTGACTAGACGCCCAACTATTTTGTTTATAACAATTTGGTGACTGTTTGCTAATGGAGGGTTTCCTTGTTAATTTTTAAGATAATTATCCTGTCCTATAGCTACTCACGTTGTTATTATATTTTTATTAGTTCGCCTTTTGTAGTGGATACATCCTTGAAACTTATATTATTAAACTTTTGCATTATAATAATATAATGCAAGTGCACACCGTACCTCAAAGATTAATTACAAATAATCCCACGACCCTTCTGACAACCTCACACTATAACACGTGCTACGTGTTTGTAATTTTAATATAGTAACTGTACAAATTCATATTTTTAATGAAAAACACATATGTATACTGTTTCACAAATTTAATGAAATAATATGTGAAAAAGGACAAGGGTTTTTCATTTAAAATATGAATATTTGGAAGTTTCTATTAAGCGCTAATCATGGAAATTTGGAATATAACTACACAAAAACGACTTTAATTACAATATTAAGTCATCTAAATAAGCAATTAATTAATAATATTACTCAAAAAGCGTTGAATATATAGCCAAAAAATTATATGGTACTACATATTATCTATTATGTAGAAAGATATGAAAAAAAAAACTCTCTTCGAATTTAGAACCTGTTTTTTTTTCGTCGTTTAAACAGAAAATATAATTTGAATATTCATAACTCAAATTTCGAATGCTGTTATAGAACTTTATGAAATAGTAATTTTATATTTCACCATACATTGACGCTTGGTGAAATTTCCACATATTCATATTTTTATTTGCTTTAACTTTATTTGCATCTAATACTTTATATTTGGTTTTAATAATTATTATCTATAATTTGCTACATTAGAGCATGCAAATTTTAATTTAAAGATTTTTAAGACATTGCTTAAAGTCCAAATTTTAAACTAACTAGGAATTCCCTAAGACTATTGGTTGATAAAAAATACCTTTTTTCATCAACCAAATGGCATTTTATTGAAAATAACTAAAATAAACAATTCTAGCTATGTCGACATCAGTTAACTGCCTCATGTTTAACAGTAAACACTGCTGAGTTCAATCTGATTGCTAGCTTATCAATGTGTGGGCCCCTCTGTATTTGTTTATCGATAGTATTTCCTAAGAATGTAGTGGCTTTCTGATTTGTGAAAATTTCAATATTTCCTTAAACCAAGGAAACAAAGCGGTAGCGGCAAAGTACGTTCTAATTATAATTGTTTAACGTTGAGAGTGTGGTGGAGACCTTGATATTCGGAAGTATACAATTAGCGAAGTGATACCGGATTTGTGTTTACATTAACTTCTAATTATATTGGCAGTATCGATTTATATATTGCAAAATGTATCTATCAGTTCAATATTCGAACAGTAAAATTCGAAATGTATTTCAAAGCGCATAATATTCAAAAATAGAACACAAAGTTTAGACAAGGTTGTTTGTCAATAGCTGTCTCTGTCAAAGTGACAGTGCTTTCATATTATGATGATGCTAAAGGTTCTTTGTTAGGTGTGTAATCTGAAGATCACACTTACTAAGTAAGGGTGGAGTTGACAAAGTGAAAACGATCCGGTCTTGAGAGAGTGAAATAGCTGCCCCTATTAGAATAAAATAGAGGGTCTAATATTGCGACTACAACGAATTAGTTAACTCCTCATAAATATATAAAAAAGAGGAGGTCCTAAATTCCTCTGTATGTTTGCTACACCAATACTCCGTCATTACCAAATGAATTATGATTCGGGTGTGTAGAATAAATCACACGAAAGTGGTTTCGTAGAAGTTTTATAGCAATTGGTTCTGTACTTTTAAAATATGAACAAAAAAAATCTTTCTAGATATATGTATATGTGATAATCGTAAGATTTAATGAAGTTTTTTTTGCACTGTTACTGCATTTAAGTTATTTTTCTTCACATGAAACTTTCTTTTCTAGTCTCCAGTAACGGAATAACAGAAAAATGACTCACCAGTAACTCTTGCCAGTATTTTAGTTCCAAAGTTCCATGCGTTGGCATAAGTTTTGAGCTTGTTATGAAATCAATACGTTTGGCAATGATTCAAATTTGAGTTTGTTGACCGATTTATAAATTCTATATCGTACTATCTTACCCGGCAATCGTATTGGCATCGAAACGTCTGTATAAAATATAGTATACAATCTATTCTCAAATTTACCGTACACAAAAGCGGTACCTTCCTTAAAGTTTTATCTACAGGAACTCTGTATCAGTTAAGTTCAATGTACTTAAGGTTTCATGCTCGTACGGTGAAGGAAAACATCGTGACGAAATCCGATTTCGTGTATTCGAGATCGACCTAATCAACGATTGAGCCTTGTTTCCCTTCTGGGTTATAGAGGTCATACGACAGTTGCTCTGTGTAAAAACTGATGTGCTAGTCAAATCCTCCAGATTAGGGAGCCGACCTTGAAATCATCTGATATGAAACTGGACAATTCTGCTTCAAAAACAAAGTCACTTTTTTTGTCTGTCCCTATGTATGCTTAAATCTTCAAAACTAAGCAGCGGATTTTGATGCGGTTTTTTTAATAAATACAGTAATTTAAGAGGAAGATTTTTAAGTATAACATGTATAGTATACCCGTGCGAAGCCGAGGCGGATCGCTAATTAATTATAAAAGCTATTCAAATTATAAATTTAGTGATTTTTTCGTATGTTTTCCTCTAAAGTTTCCCAGGTTTTCATTCCATAAAATAACTGCTTCCAACAATAATTAATACGTATATCTTCACGCCAGGTGCCTCGTGGATTACGCAAAGTATCGAGTGCCAAGTGTCACGACCCCAGCACACTTGCCTAGCTTCCTCTACATTCATTAATCTCTCCATACAAACACGTCGGTTTCGGTTAATTAATACAACCGAATGAGATTAATGAAATGGTTTCATCCGTTCACGCGTAATGCGATGACCAAAGGACATAGAGAAAGTCTATAAAGGCAAAAATGATTGAGTATTAACGCACGGGACAAATCGTTAGATCTTATGGAAACTAAAATTTCGCACACGTAGGTTTTTCTCTTACCATGGCTAGATGCCGTAAAAGGAAGTTTATATGAACTAAATAACAACTAAGACTGACTTACTACTCGAGCGTAGTCACAAGCGATAAATAGGTAAAACTCAATAATACCTTTATTTATTAAGGGCATAAACAATACAATAACTCAATATTTTATAACGAAACTCAATTAAATCACAAAAACGTTTCTTAGTTCATTTATTTTTAATGGAATGTATTTTATCGTTATTTTTTGCTTAACACTGCATCTAAAAATACTGCTGAAAACTGGCAAAAAAACCATTTTGTTATGCTCCGATGGCTGCATCTAGATTGCATTTTACAAGTAAAATGATTCAATTCTCAAAAGGTTAAATATAAACGTTGTTTTTTGCAAATGTCTAAAAACTACAATGATCATCTGTTATGCTGCTTTGGCGATAATAATATGATGTCAGATACACTAGTTGTTTCAAATGGAATGATCTACAAAGTGCAAACCTAATTATTAGTTATAATGCTTTAGCCCTAGTTATAATGCTTTTAAAGTCATTTATATTTAAGTCTTTTCTTTTGTATACATCTTCACGCCAGCTTCCTCGCGTAATAGGCAGAGAGTATCCAGTGCCAAGTGTCACGTTTCCTGCATACTTTGCCTCCACGTCGTCTGCATTTTCATTTAAATACTATTTGTGCCTGCGATTTCGTCTGCGTTTTTTTATATATAGTAGAAGACAGTGAACAGGCACACGGGTCTCCTGATGGCAAGAGACAACCGCGGCCTATAGACACCATAGATGTTGTAGGACCTTATGTGCAAGTCTACCGGCTAACTGGCTAAAACCAAGATTGTCCAAGTCTTGGACTTTGTCTTGCATATCCATTCTTGCTCTTGTGTATAATGAATAAAATAAATAAATATTACTGGACAAATTACACAAATTGATCTAACCCCAAAGTAAGCAAATTATATGCTTGTGT
>DVZL01000938.1:0-19839 GCA_018236625.1 Lasaia peninsularis
TGAGATCGGCGCGTCCCCGTACCACGAAGCACAAACGATAGTTGTCAAATAATATTAGACTAAATTAAAAAGGTTATCACTTTCATATAACCCGTATTTTATATTTCGATTGAATATGGTCAGTTCATTATTGTCATGCAGTAAAAATATTTACTCGGTAAAAGAAGTTTGTCTACAAAAATTATATCTTCTCATGACGGGCAGTATAGGTACACTTAATTAAATGAAGTTTAATTTCTAGGTTTGGGAGGAAAATACCTTTATTGATAGCTGTCGTTATGCAAGTTTCAATGGGTATTCTTGCCGCATACATACCTGAGTTTTGGACGTTCACCTTCGTGAGGTTCTTAATAGGAGCATCCACTGGAGGGACTATGGTCGTCGGATTTGTAATAGTCATGGAATTCGTGGGAACTCAGTACCGAGATGTAATATCTGCGGTCTATCAGATTCCGTTCAACTTGGGCCACATGTTGCTGCCGTTGTTCTCGTACTTCTTTAGAGACTTCAGACATTTTGAACTGTCAATATCAATACCTACCGTTGTTATGCTGTCCTATTTCTTCTTGGTACCAGAAACACCAAGATGGTTGATAGCAGTGAAGAGAGAGAATGAAGCGATCGCAATTCTGGAACGTGTTGCAAAGACGTATGTTCATTTTTGTTTAATTATTTTCTAGGTTTTTATAGCCATTAGGTAAAAGCGGAATCCTATTCTTAAGATATCCCTGTCTGTATGTCTGTCTGTCACTAGCCTGTTATTCATGAACCGTGATAGCTATACTGTTGAAATTTTCACAAATGATGTGTTATTGTTGCTGTTATAACATAAAAATATAAAAATAAAGTAAATATTTAATAGGGCTCCTATAAACGAAGGACTCGAACGACCAATAGATGTCGCTATCCACGTTTAGATTACGGTAACTATTACGAGTAGTCGCTCAATATTTTTCTAATTTCAAAATATTGAAGTTTATGTGGAAAACGTGGATTTTTGTGCCGTTTTAATATATAAAATAGATTTGCAGACCCTTTGGGCGCGAGTCCGACTCGTATTTGGTTGTTTTTAGGGTTCCTTACCCAAAGGGTAAAAACGGAACCCTGCTACTCCGTTCTCCGTCTGTCTGTATGTTTATTTGTCTGAAATCTAAAAAAAAAAAGAAAGCTATAATTTTTACAAATTACGTATTCCTATTGCCGCTATAACAATAAATATTAAAGACACAAAAAAAGTTAATTATACGAAACCCTCCGTGCGCGAGTTCAGTGAGACCAGTTTTTTTTGTGACATATCTCAAGTTATTGCATGTATAACCGAGATATTTTTACAGGAACAAACGACCAACGGAAAACATACGCAGAGACGTCGAAGTTTACCAACAGTCAATACAGAAAGATCAATTGAAGAAACGGAATATTCTAGATCTATTCAAAACACCAAACCTGCGGAAGAATATTTTGGCGATGTCTTTTAATTGGTTGACATGCAGCTATTGTTTCTATGGCGTCTCCCAATATGTCGGTCAGTTGAGTGGCAACGTCTTCGTGAACGTCGCTGCAAGTGCTAGTGTCACATTGCTCGGTACACTTTTGTCCATACCGCTAATGAAAGTCATTGGCCGAAAAACAATATTAATAGTGTTTAATTTAATATGTGCTATTTGTTTATTAATATTATGCGTTATACCAGAGGGTGTGGGTTCCGTCGTATGTGCCAGTATTGGTGTAGTAGCTAGTTTTATAGTATTTGTAGTAGTATATTTATATTGTACAGAGTTATTCCCAACTGTAGTACGCAACGCTGCGATTGGGTTCTCGTCTATGATGGCCCGTGTGGGTTCAATGGTAGCGCCATTTGTGATAGGGTTGAGAGATACGGCATTGTGGATGCCTCCTCTTGCCTTTGCTGTGTTTCCTCTTCTAGCAGCCGGCGTGACATTCTTGTTGCCGGAGACTAAAGGCTGTGAATTAATGACTACTATAGAAGAGGGAGAGGAGTTTGGTAAAAAGAAACGGATGGACGCAAAGAAATAATTAAATTTGAATAGTGTATGTAATGTAATTAAATTAAAAATGCAAGGTGCTCTCTTCTGAGAAATGTTAAATAAAATATTAAATAAAATGAGCGTTTTTTTTTTATTTTATTACTTCCTTAGTGCTAGAAAAATATTTTATTTTTATAAATAGCATTTAAAAGCAAGAAATGATTTGGAAGATTTAGTCAATCGCATTTTTTGGAAAAGTCTCCTCTTCTTAGTGAAACTTGAAAAAGCGAAATATGTTATAGCTATATAAAATATGAATGAATGGGTAAGGTGGAAGCCTCTTTTGACCAGAATTCATACTTTCCATCGTCCGCATTACAATTTGTACTTTACTACAAAATTTTTCGTTTTGTTTTTGTTAACCGGTTTTCCATTTGACAGCACGATGAGGGCTTATAAAACTAAAGACAAATAAATTTAATTTTACATATCATTCTGTGTTAGTCGATTACTGAAGGTAAAAAAAATGATTTAATGAGATTTTTCAGTTTTAATTTGGATTTGTGCCCAATATGGCGACGCAATTGTCACCTGTCACATTAAGGAGGTACCATAATATGACAGGTGACAATTGCGTCGTTATTATGTTATATAGTATAAGGTAGGTTAATTGTATGTTCCTCTACCTATTACTTCGGAGATATGGGCGTTGCGATATTTATTTAAGAGTATCTACTAGCAATAACAATCACAATTTAACAAAAAAATCAAATCCTAGATTGATGAAGCTATGACACCAAAAGTATTAGAATTGCCCATATCAAATAAATTTTGAATTAAAAAACTCCGTCAAGTGAGAATTGGACTCACGCGCGAAGTGTTCTATTAAAACAACAACAGATCAAGTTTGTTGTATGGGATCACCCTTAAAATATTTATTTTCTGTTTTAGTATTTGTTGTTATAGCGACAACGGAAATACATCATCTGTGAATGTTGCCACTCTATAGCTATTACAGTTTATGAGATACAGCCTGGTGACAGACAGATCAGATCTTTTTTTCACCCTTTGGGTACGGACCCTTAAAAGAATTTGTGGAATTATAAGATACACAGTTTATATAATAAACTATTTCATCTATGGCTAATCGCCATCAATTGGCACTCGATAATCTTATCGACAAGATATTAGATTATACGCAACCGATTCTTCACAGATGCGATTGTAATCATTGACTGTAACTGTTGTCAGATAAATTGCAGTGTTTACTGACCTTAACGTAATATAACCTTACAATAAGTAGGTCTGTACTACACAACAGTTGCCCGTAATGTTACTCGTGAAATAATTATGCTACAAAAAAAATGTTTGTGTAGTTTTAAATATCCATAGCAAATGATCGATACCTCTCGTTTCGATTATTTATTTACTGGCACATCCATAGTAATGTCACATTGACATCTGTCATTGGACTAGTGCTATATTTTGTACAAAATATAATTGGAGTTTTTTTTATTGACGATTCCAATAAGACTTTATTCACAACACACAGCTTACCGACGAACTTCGTACCTCTTGCACTTAAGGGATGGAAATTACGTTTGAGATCAATATAATGAAGAAAATTTCACTTTAAGATTTACACCTTTAAACCATCCTTCGACTTGTACAAATAATTAAAAAACCAAGATACGCCACATCGGTCCAGTCGTTCTCGAGTTTTAGCGAGTAAAAGACCATTCTATAAATAATAACAAATATTGACATAATAATTATGTCCCCGAATGGGTAGGTACAGGTACATACACAGAGGTCCCAGAAGGCAAATACAATTCCAGCAACATTATGTTTTTATATATAAACTGAAAAAACTCATAGAAAAAGTTATCCTACCCGAAAATCAAAACCGGGACCTTGTGCATCGAAATAAGACATCAACTACCTTCGATCACAGAGGCAGGTGGAGGAAATGTATTGATGACACCTATTGCACCATTTGCCTAGATTTTGTTTGTATCATAGTCACACGCGAGTGAAGCCGCGGGCATCAGCTGGAAATATAATAAGTATAGGTACTTCCTAAATCATTTTGCTGACTGACATTAAATCCATAATATTAGCTTAATCAATGCTAATATTATGTGTACATACGCTTGCATTTAGACTACTTTGTCATTGTTTAAAACGAATTTAAATAGTTTTTTCCTTAACTTTGGCTAAAAATTCTCAAAAGAACAACTTAATTCATGTGGTATCAGTTTGTCTAATTTAATGTATTTGAAGAAGGTTAAGACTCAAGGTTTAGTTTTATTTCGCTTTATTAGCGTCTTCTGTACAATTCAATATTAGTACCCGGATGACCGACCTTTGCTCGGTGTTTTTTTAGTACATCAGGTTTTTTTGGAATTTTTGGAGTTTTTTTCACCAAAAGAAAGAACTTCTTCTTAAAAAAAAAGTAACAATCGGACTGAGACTTGAACCAGAGTTTTTCCAACTGAGCTATTCTAATTTCGAAAATGTTAGTGAAATTTAGCTTTGTATTATTAAGACATAGGTTTTTATTCAATGAAAACCTATGTCTTAATAATACAAAGCCTACCTGAAAATAAAACCTATCTAGCTAGATCGATTTATCTCCCCCGAAACCCCCTATTTACAAAATTTCAAGAAAATCGTTCGAGCCGTTTTCGAAATCGCTGATATAAGAATTGCTCGTTTAAAGGTATTAGATAAATTGGACCAGAGCAAGCCGCTGACGAAGGTGCAGTTATTCTCAATAAAATAAACACCTAATAAATCTTTCACCCGACAGCTACATTACGCATCAAGATATTAATTACCAAACAGTATCTGCGAGTACGATTGCTAAAAGTGTAATTAGCATTCTTACAAACTATAGCCCACATCGTTTAGCCGATTTATAACCTTATAATAATCGAAGTAAAGTAGACAATCGTCTGTGCTTAGCTTAAAAATCGGAAATCATGTGTAGGCTGAAAACATTCGTATAGAAATGTCGTTTCTCACAGGATGAGCATTTAATATTCATCTATGAATCATTTATAGACTAAGAACCGGACTTAAAATTATTTTTTGAACATTTTATCCGATTTTATAGTTTATAAGATTTCGATGGTATAAGGTAAAAATTGGCACTTTGGCAACCTGCGACTGGCACTTTAAACCTCTTGTATAAGTAAGGAGCCCTACCCTTCACACCGGAACACAACAATGGAAACACTGACGTTGTGTTGACACAAATTATATAATCTGTTTGTCTTCGAATTACCTAAAATATCTCGATAAGTTTCTATTTAAGCTACACAAATATATTTTAATTAATTGTTGTTTTTTGACTTTATTCATGACTATTAAATTATTGACAAAACTTATAACATTAATCGATTAAGAACCTGTGTTTTTTCTCGACGTGATATCTTGAGTATTCCTGGTAGGCGTCGGACTTAGAAAAATACAGTTTCTTAATCGGTGAATGCTGTGAGTTTTACTCCTTATTCAATGACTCTAAAATTGTGGTGTACGTTCTTGTTATGACCTGAACTCACGCCATGGGCTGCTAACCCACTTAATTTTGTCTTTATGCCAAAAATTGATTAGTTAATCATCATACCGTATATAGATTTACTGAGCCTATAAAAAATAATTAAACATGTATATTCTGAATGTAGCATCCTAAACTATAACCAAAAGTTCACAACCATTACTTATGATAGTGTGACATAAAACTAGGCGTTATTTGTTTCATAATCTAAATAGTAATATATCCAATTCGAATTCTGTAATTTAAACCTAACACGGTACAGATAGAGTTTAAACTCTAATGCATCTTGCATTTGGCTATTATACCTATGTACTATTAATTTATTTAACTACATTTTTTTCCAACGGCTTCTCTTGCTTAAAATAAAAAGTAATAATATGTCAATCTAAACTGAATTTGAAGTATTGATTGTGCCAATTGCACTACGGTCTTATTAGTTTTCTTTGTAATAAAACGGTCGACGATTAAATACTCTTGAATTAAAGAATTTATAATATAGTTCGAGATAATAAACTTAAAAACTTTTATAAGTAGATTTGATCTTAGAAATCTTGTAGAAGAAGACATACTCGTAATATTAACTACAGACTATCAGTATTCATATCTCATTTGTACTTATTTGGTTCTCCAAGATGAAGATGGGGCAACAAATATTCACCTACCGGCATGGGCACGCATTAGAATGTATACACACCAATTAGAATTTATACACTGGTATTCAAAACCTTTCAAATCTTTTATGTGCTTTCATGTCTCAGGATGAAATAACTAACCCGAAATAAATCTTGAAGCAATAGATGGATTTAATAAAATATGAACCTTTTTATAAGCGTGTTAAACCAATTTGCTATCATCAATTGTCTTGTGATTTTCAATGTCATACTTTCTAAATGTAAAGATAATCTCAAAACTCAATCACACATAATTGAGTTGTAAGTAGCGCCTGCCCATATCAGACGCAGGTAATGTGATGCCCAAAACAGGCAGCACTAACGAACGTTTTAACTAAGGCTAGTTCAAGTATTTTTTGCTAACTCATACTTATTTGGTTAGGCATGAGAGACAAAACCCTCAAAATTATATTTAAATCTCGCTATACGTCACGTTTTTGACTTTGGTAAGGAATTGAAAAGCAAACGATTAGATGGATTTTCATCAGGAAAGAAATATTCTTCGTCTATAGAAATAAAAATAAGCTCTGTTTATCGGCTTACCTAGTCTCCAAAGCAAAACAAAATGACGCTAGGGCAGCAGATGTGGGTAAGACGGTGAAGACCGTAATCGGAAATAGGAAAGAGTAACGACTCTCTTCTATTTCCGATTACGGTCTTAGTGACAAGGAAACTATTGGAAAAGTCTTTTTGTCGTACATTGTTCAAAGATCAAATATAACTCATATTGATACTGGACATATTACATAGATTGGAATTTGATTCAATAGCTGTAACCATTATGTTGGGCTTTTTGTATTCATTGTCTAACTAAATATCAGCATATTCCCAAATGAGGCCTCGTATGTATTATACGGTCGCTATCAGTGATTCAATAATTTAATCTTCTCCTTTTTGATTTCAGCACGCCAACGCTGTTCGAGATTCTGCCCGACTAATCCTCGAGTCTCCTACGGCCGAATCCGAAGATGCTTTGATCCTTGCCAAAGCTTTGCGCACCAGACCACCAGTCAACATGCTGCCAGCTGCCAAAGCTGGCACGTTCTTCGCCAGAGATAACCTCTCTAACTTCATCGACTGGTGCCGTCGTGCTTTGGGAATACTAGAATGTTTGCTCTTTGAAACCGATGACTTATGCTTGAGAAAGAACGAAAAACATGTTGTTCTGTGCTTACTGGAGGTGGCCCGAAAAGGTGCGGTATTGGGAATGCCAGCTCCTTTGCTTGTTCAAATGGAAAAACAAATTGAAAGGGAATTGGCTGGGGAGGAACTGCGGCCCGATGATTCGGCTTTGGGTCTGGTTCCATCGGGTCCACAGCCACAATTGGTGACTAACGACTTGCGAAGCTTGGATGAGAGAGTTAGAGATCTGGTGGAAAGGTGCTCTTGTCCTACTCAATTCCCAATGGTGAGAGTTTCCGAGGGTAAATATAGAATTGGCGATACAAGACTTCTGATTTTCGTTAGGGTAAGTTGTTTTTAAATAATTTAATATATAACGAAATTGAGTATAATAATTATAACAGATTTGTTAGTAGTTTGCTGTTGATTTTGCACCAGTAACACTTCCAACTCGGAGTGTTATATTCTAAGTAAAATTAAGTAAATCAAAGGCAATAATAAGTAGTAAAAAAAATTGATATGATAAAAGTTATCGATTTTCTTTTATCATGTATTGTATGTAACTCCTCATGCATGTGTTTGGGTGGCGCTCTGGGTGGTTTAGATATACAAATCAGACGGCGCTACAGATTCTACTGTATGTGTTGTCTTTCATTTCATACTTCGTTTAATTGCTTTTGCTTAAAAAATTATGCGGGACTCCTAAGCGGAACAAAGTTCATCGGGTCAGTTAGTTTTTGATAACCTTTTAAAATTCCTAACAATTACTTTCACTTTTTTACCACTTTATATCAAAAAAAGTGATATTCCATACAGCATACACAGAAGTGGTAGAATTTTGTACATCAGTGGTTTTTGATTAAATCGGTTAGTTTAAATCTAAAACATACAAAAAAAATACTAGTAATAATAAATAAACACAAAACATAAGATTGAATTAGACCTCTTCAGGTACTTATCTAAAAAGCTCAGGGTCCATAGCCACACTGGTCATAGAGGTCACAATACTTTCAATATCACTAAATTTGATTTGACCAAACAAGGAATCGAACAAGCGATGAATCATCGGTGTTTTTATGGAAGTGCCGAGTGCACATGTCTCGTACTTGACGGTCAACGCACAAACGGATCTATTAATTATAGATTGTTATTTTTTGCCAGTGTTTGTAAACCTGATATTAAGTAGATAGTCCTGGTTAATCTTAGTATGTTATTGGTATTGGAAGGTAACAAGCGAATTAAAGACAAATTTCCTATTAGTAATATGGTAACATTGTTACCTATTCGTTATAGATCAAAAATAACCATTGCCAACCCTATATTTTTTATGCCTATTCTTTAAATAATGCAGACCACAGATGTGATGATCTTAGAACTAAGAAACGTGGTGGTTAGTAATCTGAGCGAAATATTGCAGATTTCTACGTATGGTCGTTTTAGTCCCAGGATATTCAGAGTAGCCTCGATGGTTTGTTCGGTAGTCCAGGTTCAAATCTCGCCATGTACCAAGGAGTTTTTCTGATTTCAGTTCATTTTATGAGTGCTCTTACGGGAAGAAAAAAAAAGTGAGCCATATCACGGGACCTAATGCCGGCTAGTTGTGGGTGTATATACACTTCTACCCCTTCAGGGATATGCGTGAGACCGTACTTTTTTACATTATATTATGTCATATATTTTGTCAGATATTTACTTTCTTTTCCAGATTCTCCGTTCCCACGTGATGGTCCGCGTTGGTGGTGGCTGGGATACTCTCGCTCACTACTTGGACAAGCACGATCCTTGCCGCTGCAAGGCCCAACACCGAACCTCGCTTTCTGCACGACTGGCTCGTCCCAAACATGATCTTGCTGGAGCTACCGTTACATACGAACGTCCAGACGCTGGCCCAACCTCATTGTCTTACAAAGAGTACAAAGAACCCAAGACTTACGAACCTATGTCTCTGCAGTACCTCAGTCCCAAAGCATACGATGAACCAAGATCCCACTATCAGTCAAACCACAAACTCGATGCTCCAACGAGTCTGCCATATATGGGTGAAATCGACCGAGCGGCATCCCCTAGTAGACGTTATCTAGGTCCAAGAAATAACAGCCCAGGGAGACATTCATCATCACCAGACCGAAGGGCTAAGGTTGTTACATCTAACCACTTGGTGCCGAACCCTCATGCTGTGAGAAACAAGAGTCCAAGGCCAGTGTCTCCAGCTCCAGCTGGTGAGAGTGCATCGGATAATGGATCTGAGGTATCTGATGAAGGGTACAGGAGTTTAGGAGTAGTGGCCGGTTCCACTCAGGGCTCACCCTCTACGAAGACCACGAACAGATATTCGCTGCACAGCCAAAATTCCATGGATGACGCTGATTTTAGCGGTAAGCATTATTTTTAGTAATAAGAATTTATTTTTTAAAAAGGAAGAGGCGAATTAAGCCACTGAGAGGATAAAGTTGTCACAAAGGCAAGCACAACTATTTTTGATATTGGGTGTCGAAATCCTAAGTTGGCAAAAAACTTGATAAATAATCATCAATTTCTATATTATGATCTTTAGATTGACTTTTCGTTATTGGGCCGTACACCTAATTGCTAAGACATCATTGATGTTGACAACGCCATATTGCATTTATTCATTTGGTACATTTTATATTTTTATTTCTATTAATCGTCGAGTTGTAGAAAACTAGGTTTCAATTAGCCGGCAATGTTAGCTATATCAATAATCCCAATACTGGCAATAGATGCAACTAATATCCGCTCCGTTTCGCTGTGTGACTACAAATTGAAGCACTATTACATCGTCACGCTGATCGCCAGCCAACCTCACCTGGATACAGTTACTGGGGTTTTAATTTATAGCGCTAATCGCCTTTTCTATAGTAGATATTAAAAGGCATACCAGCAGATTGATTTCGCTATCATGTTATCATAATTACGGCCGTTTTTGGTCTCATAAATCTTCGCCATTTCTCACGTTCTTCTGAATTCCACATTATTCGACGCCTGGAATTTTAACGAGTTCGCTGGTCCATCCAGATCTTCAGCTTCTAAGCTCAACTCTTTTATAAATCTGATATATGCTAGCCTGGGTTTTCTACTTATAAAATTTTGTTGCGGTGTCTAGGTATATATTATTTATTTTTAGTGGAACATGAGAAAATAACTTGCTTGGTTTCTAGTTACATCAAATTGTGTGATTTTTCAAACGACATTTTATCTGCTGTTATTTATTTCAATATTATACCCGTACGTAAACACCACGAGTACATACTTGTCGAAGAGAAACTCGAGGCAATCGCAGCAATAATATTTACAATCTGATTGTGACATCATTTGCCACCTGCTCAGGATAAACAATGTTGGTACTTCACACCTGCTGCCGTTTAGGGCAGGGCTTCTACTGGCCAAGGTGTGAGGAAAGCTAAACACTCAGTAAAAATCAAGTAATGTAAAAGGTGTTGTATCAAATATAGTGTACAAAAATATAAAAGTGTTACATAAGGTAAAAGAAAAACCTTGACAGTTAATTAAATGAAATGTATAATGATAATAATGGGGGAATAGAGATAGATAGGTATGACTTGAATTATAGAGAATATCATCATAAACATTATAGAGATAAGCGATTATAGTGATAGGTTTTTGAGTAGACACTCTTATTTTAAAGTCGGTCAGAATCAAAGAACAATACCACTGCAATACCATAACAATTTCTATATTTTAAGTGAAAGCTGTACACATGGGTCCATAAGGGAACAATGCATTGGGTCGCCATTTTGCTATGTTATTAGAATTTAAACCTTCCGTAGTTCGGTTAGAGCTGAAATTACATAAGTAAGTATATAGCCATCTGCAGTTGTTTGGACGTGAGAGTATTTAAAAACAGCAGCTTTATAATTAGGGTTGTCACCGTTTATATTCTAAAGCTCATAATAAAACATTATAAATTGCATTTTTCAATAAACTATCGTTCAGGCTCAATTCGTCCATTTTTTAAAGGATACGTTAAAAATATTTCGGATGGCAAATGGGAAATAAAACTTCTATGGTAAACAACACTCGGCTATAACAATTAAACATCATTTACATAATTCACAGTTATAATTAGTTTTTAATTATAGCTGTGAATTATGTAAAAAGGATAGATTATTGCATTCTTTGTTTAAGAAAATGTATCTATCAATGGTGGGGACAAAAACTTTACCAGATGACACAGAGCACACACATTTGTTTTACTCATTTCTATCTTAAGTTTTTTACGTTAAATTAATGTAACAGTCCTGTAGCATAATGTGTTACGAAGGGCGGGAATATTTAACTAACACCAAAAAAAGAGGAATAATACAAACATAAAAATAGAAAAATATAATCATTTTCAGGTTTTCATGAAAAATAACTTATGTAACCTTTTAAGGCAGGGTAGTCAGTGAAACAAGTCTCATCTCAGACGCAAATAATTTAGCGTTTACGAAACGTGTATTTCTTAGCAGTAATTATTTTCTTATTAGTAAAGTATTTAAGAAAATACGAAGAGGCAACCCTAATACGAGTGAGTCAAGATTCTTTGAAAAGTGCATGTGTTTCAAATGCAGTTCCATTTAGGCGGACCGGCTACGTTCGCTGCAACTTTTGCCGCGGTTTCGCTTTTATTCACCGCCAATAGCTGCATTGTACGATATTTCGTTTTTAAAAGCTTTTATTTAACTTGCAATGTATGCATGTAAGTATGTTTTTTCGGATAGAATCTTTAAACTCAATTTTGAAGTGGATATCATCAATCGATTGAGCTGAAATTTTGTATACACGTTTAGTTTGAATGACAATGCACGATAAGGTACGTGACGTCAATCTAAATCCAAAATGGCGGACAAACCACGATGGCGGAATTGTTGTTTTTAAAGCACTTCTACAATATAGGTATCATATGCTAAGAGCAACTCGAAATAAAAAAAAAATCTAAAAAGTTTTTTTTACTTTTACTTTATTATAATATAGGAAACATACAGACGGATTTAAATCGTAGGTTAAAAAGGCGTGACAAAACAAACACTACTCATAAGTAGAGATGGCAATTACGGCTATATTCCAGTAACGAATTATAACTGTTATGTTATTTTTCAATAACTGTTGTCATAAACTGTTATTATGTTATTAGCTATTAGTTGGCAAAACGTATAAAATCGTAATCTGAGAAGAGACAAACTTTTTTTTTACTACTTCTAACAACAGTCAACAACAATAACAGGATTAGTAAGAATTAAATAATTTCGTTATCGGTTGTGCAAGAATAACACGTTATATAATCTGTTATTGTAATAACGACCATCTCTACTCATAAGTACAATACGCTGCAGGCGCCAGCCGCGACTGCTTTAGACGATACAGTATATATATGGATGATTTACAAAGTTATTAGAATTAATCAAGTCTATGTGAGACAACACAAATGTATGCATGCATCGCGGACGTATATCATGACTACGTTGTTTTGATAGATTCATCTATTCATTATTATGGGATTATTATATGAATATGAATAAAGAGACATGCATAACAAGTTACAGGGGTCTTAAGGATTTTTAAAGTTCCATTTCATCTGTAAGGTTTCAAAACGCACAGTCACATTTGTTACAGTGTCAGTACCTAATTAAGCGTTTCATTTATTTTAAATTAAGTATATGTATATTTATGATAAAGTATAAAAAAATAATATAAAGCCCCGCTGTGGTATTTAACACAACATTTTTGTGAAATCATAATTTATTCGAAGTATAAGTCTTGGGACATCTGATCTCGAGAAAAGAGCGAGCATCATCTGTTACAGATTATCAGTCACGACCCAATCACTCAAACGGTGTAGGCGGTTCTATGACATTTTTAGATTCCACGCACATTACATGAAACAGATTATAGTAAAATTATTACTTATAATTTACTGCAGTGATGTACAGCAACACGCCCGGGTAGGGATCCACCAGCCTAACTATTTCCGCTGCTATAATAACATTATCATATTCCAACTAGATCAGGTCTAACACCCCGGCCACAGGATAGTGACGTACCTACAACTTCTATAGGTCACTGATATCTCTTGACAGCCGTGTGTTTGCTTCCTTATTCCATAAAAATGAACGTTAATCACGACGTACACTATAATCATTTATTTGGAAACCGTAAATTCTTAAAAAATATATTTTTAAATAACTATGTTAAGTTTATCGTCGTACTATCGTCATTTCGAAGTTTGGTGTAAATAAATATTACTGGACAAATCACACAAATTGACCTAACCCCAAAGTAAGCAAATTAAATGTTAGTTACTAGTAATTCTAGTTAGTAACTGGGTGTTAGACAACGATACTAATATATAAAAATAGTTAATTAATATAAGAATAAATTTAATAAACACCCACGGAAATACAAACATCTATGTTCATCACATAAATGCCTGTCCCCGTCGGAAATTGAACCCGAGCCTCGCGGTTAGTCGATGCAATTAGGCGTGTACGCTAGCCACTCGGCCAACGAGGCGGTCAAACAAACAAATGAACTGAAACTCTTCTCTTATCAGTCATTTTAGTTTCCTATGTCTCCTATAGATGCTATAGCTTCCACCTACCGAACTGTAAAGCCAACGAGGCGGTCAAGTTTTTTAAAATAAGAGTAAGTTGTGTTTAAAATAAGAGTTTTGTGTATAGTGTGTGCGCGGATCAAGCGATTGCAATCTAGTCGTTACCTTATTGGTTAAGAATGCGGCTAGAGCTTTACTATAAAGGGTCTAGATTTAGCCGCTCCTCAGAAAGTTAAAAATAGACTGATTTTGTGGCAAACGAGGTGCTATGCCTATTTATAGAACTCTCATGGGTGTATATAATACGTATGTATACAGAAGCCATATATGTTTTTGAACGTTAAAACTAGAAAGCAAATAAGAATAATTATTATTAATTAGAACGCCTCGTTGGCCGAGTGGCTAGCGTACACGCCTAACCGCATCAACTAACCGCGAGGCTCGGGTTCGATTCCCGACGGGGACATGCATTTGTGTGATGAACATAGATGTTTGTATTTCCGGGTCTGGGTGTTTATTAAATTTATCTTTGTATCTATTTAAGTATTTCTATGTTTTAGTATCGTTGTGTAACAGCAATAACACAAGCATTTAATTTGCTTACTTTGGGGTTAGATTATCTGTGTAAATTGTCCTGTAATATTTATTTATTTATTTAATAAAATCTGTTTACCCAAGATAAAGGGTTTTCCAAGTCCCAAAATTACGTAACTTAAATTCGTTGCATATACCCAAAAGGAGTTGTTTACGCCAGCTTCGTCCCAGTCATTTTATCGCTGTCCCATTCGTAAACTAGCCCTTGTTTGTGGGCCAAGTGTACCCTCATAATGCGGCCGGTGGAAAAATTCTGACCAATATTTCCGACACTTCAAACAAACAACAGGTTTCGGTATAAACATGACTTTTACGGTAATTGAAAACAGATTGATCGACCTACGGGCACGGTTATTACCGCTTCCATGGAATCTTCTCGGACCTGGAAATCGACGTGTTTTTGTTTTCCCTACGTTTCCTATTAAATGAAATACACAACGCAAAAGAAGTTATCTTATTTACATACTTTTTTACATGGGTGTTAGTCAAATATACTAATATACAAAAACACTTAAATAGATACCAGAATCTATGCTCGTAACTCAAATGTCTGCCCCGTCAGGATTCGAATTCAAGCCTTACTTTAGGACTGTACGCTAACTTTTTTCACCATCGAGTTTTTTATATATACCGAGTTTTTTAATATAGATAGCAATTTGGTTAACATTTCATTTAAGTTTACATTATCTATACATACAAATAAATAAAATTGGAGTTTCTGTATGTAATATTAAAATAACAGCATTTTATTAAATGCATAAATATGTATGTTTACAAGGTACATACTTAAACATACCAATATTATACTTTTTTAACTTTTGTCCGTCTGTCGGTTTATTTGTTTGTCTGTGTGTCTGTCTCTTTGTATTCGCTAATCTCTGAAACGGCTGAACCGATTTTGACAACATTTTCATTGGCAGACAGCTGATGTAATAAGGAATAACTTAGGCTATTTTTATTTTAGAAAGTTATAAAATAAAATAATTAATTAAAAACGCGAACGAAGTCGCGGACGAAAGTGTATTAAAAAGAAAGAAATAACTACGAGTAAAACAATTAGAGTGGAGAACATTTTTATAGATGTCTTGATTCAACAAGAAAAATTTTACACAATATTCATGAATTAAAATACGAGTATATTTTGTATATCTACTACAAGTATTAGTTTTGCGATGTAAAAAATATTTTGTGATTATTTCTTTCTGTAACTGGGGCATGTTAGATCATTACCAGATGTAGACAAAAAGTATTCCGCGTGTGAACTTCCAGAAAGTTCGACACGTTAATTAGTCAGTTAGACATGTGAGACAGGAGTCATATTTTCTAGAAAGGTATTTGTTACAGATTCGGATAATCGTATATAGGTCGTCACGTAAATATGTTGTCCTGGCAAGAAGAAAGAACTAACGAGAATGCCGAGGAGGTGACGTGGCCAGCATGCCCCAATTGCAGTTTGATGCTCGGGACGGTGAATATTTTGAAAATTATCACCGATAATCAACTTTATAATTTTTGAGAGCACACAACGAACGCGTCCTCTTGAACTAAAAACAAAATTAATATAATTACCTCTTATGTAATGGTCGCATTTATGAAGTTATTTTTAGTATATCTGAGTGTTAACGTATCAAATTTTCATGTAAATTTTACATAGGTGAATTTTTTGTGATATTGGAAAGCAAAAAAGCAGACGGATTTCCTGATGGTAAGAAATACACTTCGCCTATAGACACCAAAGGTGGAAATGGTGCGTTGCCAACCTGAGGATGGGATGGTAAGCCTCTTGCGTATTTAGGTTTACCGGGTACCCTACCCTCCAAACCGGAACACGACAATGGCGAACATTGACGCTATTGTGGCAGGAATAGGTAAGGCGGTGGTACCAATCCGGGCGAGTCGATACGAGACTCTACCACCTAAAATTAATTTAAAAAAAAGTTTTAATGTTGTTTCTTTACCCCTAGAACTACAGTAGTACAAAAATTATATTCTAATATTACAAACGAACACTTCAATTTTATTTATTTGTATCGAATATAGATTTGTTAATCATAAGTTTAATGAATATTTTATCAAAGATTAAAGAAATTTAAGTAAATCCTTTTTATGATTTGTAGCATAATGACAAACTGACAGAAAGGGACATACTTGACCGAGAAGGATTTTAAATTTTGCCAAAAATCTGAAATATAACTCAAAAGCCAGCGAAATATAATACGGCAATCGAGTTTGATGATTCACAAACTTCCCGTCTTTAGGGATTATTAAAATAATATTATGATATCGGTTTTCCCTGTTTTCTAAAATTATAATACATCATCTTATAAGAGGCGAACAACGTAGTGTTGAGGTCATGTTTATTTCATGATAGAGGAGGCGAACGAGCAAGATGTTCACTTGATGTTGACAAGATGTTCATCTGATACTGATTGATCTCTACTGGTTACTAATGGAAACACAATGGTAATTAAGTATACCAAGTTACCATTTTATAAGATTTCAGGACCGCCAGCTCTGGGAATTGGCGCTACAAGGATGTAGTACCTAGTGCTAGGCAAAAAATGGCAGAAAAGTAATTGTAAAAATAAGTTTCATTCTATTTTTTTCTACTAATCTATATAAAAAGTGAAAACAATTAAAGAAGTGCAATTTCATGTTTGCTTAATTGACAAAAAAAAATAGTACTTTTGAAGCTTACTCGTATATTTAAATTTTATATTATACCTACTATTATTTTAATAACATTTCATTTTAAAAGATATAATCATTCCAAAGACAAGACTTTTTGGTAGACCCCCAACCCTTATTCTTTTTATTTATGGGTAAAACGTTTGCCGGGAAAGCTAGTTGACTATCATATTTCATCACTACAAGTGTTGAAATGATGTCAGTGTTATAGAAAGTCGTAAACAAATCACCGAGTTTTATTAATTTATTATTAAACAAAGCTTATTTCAGTGATTAATTCATTTTGGGTGTAAACAAAAACATTGGGGAATGTTGTTAATGGACGTGCGGCCAAGAATCTCAAATATTCCTTCAACGTAAATGAAAGTTAATGGGAATTTATTCCGATATTACAATTGGGACTTTATTATTTTGGCGTCTACATTATTAATATCGGTCTTTGAAGTCAATACGACGGTTATTGTTTCTGAAACGGATCAGTGTGGATATTGGTTTGCTTTAAAAACAGCAAATATAATTACGACAACTAAAAAACTATCTAAATGCTAAAGTTCCTCAAAATCTATAGAGCCGTTTTAAAGAAAATAATTCTTAGAAATATATTTATTTACTCATGTACGAGAATTTAAAAATATATTGAGCGGGAATGTCAAATACGGTCAAATACCACTTAAGGTAGAACTTCGACCAATTAATGCAAAAATTAATCAAACATTTTTTTTATGGATAAGACAAGTATAAGTGCGTCGTTATCCTGTGGTCGAGCTGTTAGACCTTATGTGCAAGTCTACCAGCTACCTCCAGACCTACCAGACCTAGACCTCCTATTCTCCAGACCCGAACACGACAATGTCATTATAGCGGCAGGAATAAGTAACACAGTAGATCCCTACCCGGGCGAGTTGCTGCACAGCACTCTACCATAAGTGGTCATATTGATAGTGAAGTCAACCTATGCTCACCTCTTACGAGCTGCTGATAGGAAGGCAGTTGGTCTATTCTACACGGAAGACCCGGACCAACACGGGATAAATACACGGTATATTGGGTAGTATAAACAAATTCAATAATTTAATAAAAAATATCGTAAACTCGTATGACGTAGTAAAATATCATTAAAATTTACCTTGATATACGATTCAAGAACACGATATGGGAGATTATATAACGCTGAGAGTAATAACATTTTCTTGAATAATATAAACGTGAAGGTATAAAAATTAAACTACCTACAACACGACCTACTGTGTCACATACCGATTTTAACCTTTTTACACACCTATATATCATAAATAAACCAGAATTGCTCGTTTACGGTATATATAATACTAGCTGCTCGTTTCAGCTTTGTACGGTTAGTTCGTACTTGACATAATGACAGTAACGCCACCTACCGGGTCCAATTGTGTTTTTATTCATACATGAAAACATCGAAACACCGGTATAATATTTCAAACCAATAAATTTATTAATAATAAATTTAATTTAGAAACGTATGTGGGATAGATAAATCAAAAAAATAATTCTTACTACTCGTTACGTATTACACGTTTTCCCATAAGAATGAAGCATTTTTTCGCTGTAAAAGTAGCCTATGTTCATTAGGGATAATATCGGCTTTTAATGGTAAAATATTTTTTAAAATAGTTTTAAAATCCAATAGTTTCGGAGACTATTAAATTCAAACAATCAAATCTTTCCTCTTTCCAATATTATATTATAGATACTTCTATTATTTTTTAGTCTCCCTAGTAAGGCACGGGCTAAAGTTTAAACATTTCTAAGACACACTGAATTTCAGAGTGTTTTAATGACACCAAGGTTAAGTTTAGCAACAACATATATGGGAAGAAACTACTTCTAAAAAATTACTAAAATATAAAAAAGTTTAGGCATCCACGTTTGTCCCTTAAGATCAGGAAACCCGTGAGCTTGTTCACTATATTATAAGAACATGTTTTACATTTATTACGTATCGAAATCTGAGTATTGAATTAATTTTAGTTTACAAGAAGACGTAGATACGTATTTTCTAAAGAATTATGTAGTACAACAATGGTAAGCACTGATATTAAAGGAGACTTGAAAATAAGGTGTTGAAGTCAATTATTATACTATCACGGTCACAGTGTTAGTGTCACACAGCTCATCGCTCATCTCTAACACTTGGTAGGTGAGCAGCTGGCCTATATTGTTGAAGGGGATCAACATGTGAGAGAATAAATAGAACGTTTAGTCTTGACGGGATAATTAATATCGAAAGACACAAAGTGACGTTTAACATGAGAGCGATACCAAATGATAATACTCTTATGTTCTATTTTTTTTCTATTTATTACTCCATGTTCTATTTTTTTTGTATTTTAGGAATCTATGCTAAAAGCTTTTCCATTATTTAATTTAAAAGTTGCGCAACTGTAGGTTTTTACAAATATTAATTTAGTTATTTACAAATATTAGATAGGGTTAAAAATAAGTCGGGTTAAAACTAATATTTATAAATATTAAGATATTTAGTATTAGTATATAATATATAGTTTTATAATAATTAATAAACAAATATAGTTTTAGTGTTAAAATATTTGCACACCACATTGTGGTAGAATATGTTGATATAATTAAAACTTTTGTTTTGTAACAACT
>DVZL01000939.1:0-19836 GCA_018236625.1 Lasaia peninsularis
GACTAAAAACCTCACGATGACCGTCCCGCCGCCCGGCTAGGAACGAGATGGGGTCGCTTTCGCATTCACCATCCCAATATTAGTCACCCTAGGGATACTTTAGATGTTAACACTCTTTTGTCACCTTGAGGTTTGGAGATTAAAAATATTTCCAAATTTATTGGCTACCTTAACCTCCTAAACCAACCAAGAAACAAAGGAGGTTTGTTGGTACAAGCAAATTGTAACAAAACCAACCACCTAAATTCAAAGCACAGGCTAAGTCGTTTAACCATCTGAAATTGATAAATTATTCCAGTAATCATGAACAAACTATACATACAGAAAGTTTTATATAAAATTAAAATATAAAAGAATATCAGACAATGTAACTTATAAAAAAACATATTTCAATTCTAACAGTGAAAATTTCCATTCTCAAACATAAAAACACGCTATTGTAAATTTATGATGACTAAATTACACTTATAACAATATTTTACCTCGTTTGGCAATAATAGTATTTTCAATTAAACAATTAGAATAAACACAATAAACAATTGTAATTATGAAAATAGTTTACGTCCATAGTATACTTTTTCACGTATTATTGAAATTGGAAATGACTTATGAAACTTAAGTTTTAACCCTGATAATACTGTAAAAATCGAAACCGGTCGACTGTTTAAAATACGAATAATATATGGAAGTTTCACCAAGCGCTAACGATGAAAAATACGAAATAAACTATCAAATTGCTAATGTCTTAACCGAGGGTAGTATCAAGAGTCTCTGAAACCGGCGTTTTTGTATAGAGTAAACAATGTGAAGGCAGATAGGAAAGTTTATAGGAAACATGACACAAATATAATTTACTTCAGCAATAACGTATTAGCTATAAACAGCGTTTGTAATGATAAAGCTTGTAAAAGTAATAGCAAAGACGTTAATAACAAAACGCTCTCGCCCTATGAATCAAACATTAGAATCGTAAAAGCTTGTACCCACTGTAAGGCCGAGCGCAAATAAATTACGATTGCGAAATATCTTGTTAAGCGCGGCGCGTTAGAGACATCTAAGTGAAGAAATTTAGTGCTTCTTGAATTCGCCCCAGTTCTTGTGCAAGCTTTTTAAATGTGATATTACTATTCTTTACGCATCATGAGAATATTTTGTACCTTTAGCATAAGACAATCCTTTACATATGTACTGTTTGTTAGTTTAGCGCTTAGGAATTTCATTTCGGTAGTCCAGGTTCGAACCCCGCCATGTACCAATGAGTTTTTCTAACTTAAATACATATATGTATAAACTTTAGAAAATTCTAAGAGCTCTTACGGTGAATGAAAACATCGTGAGGCCCGAAATTTGTGCCCGTTATGTCAACGAACTTGCCACCTCATATCGTCGGCTAATCGTGTGTGCACATGTACCTCTGTCTACATATCCGGGAAATTTAGCAAAATAACAATTATATTTTTGTTTAAATATGAGCCCAAATTACACCTTAATACATCACTTGTCTGTCGGTGAAAGTTTCATCAAAATCCCAATATTCTAGTATTATCCGCGGGTGGTTTCAAGTCTTCAGAACCGGCATGTTTGTATGAAGAGATAAATGAACGTGGAGGAAGCTAGGCAAGTGTGCAAGGATTGGTGACACTTAACAATACCAGGTGTACGATTACCCCCTACCCCGCAAGGGACCTGGCGTGAAGATAATTATTTTTTATGATATTGGAAGGCAAACAAGCAGACGGATCTCCTGATGGTAAGAAATACACGTCGCCTATAGACACCAGAGGTGGAAATGGTGCGTTGCCAACCTGAGGCTGTGATGGTAAGCCTCATGCGTGAGTAAGATTACCAGTTATCCTAGAACCTTTAAATCAGTACACGACAATGGCGAGCACTGACGCTATTTTGGCAGGAATAGGTAAGGCGGTGGTACCAATCCGGACGAGTCGTTGCAAGACTCTACCACCTAGTAATAGAGATAAAAGGTTTAGAGATTTCAAAGATTAGCGACAATAAACAGACAGACAAAAATTCTAAAAAATGTTATTTTGGTAAACATATACATATATATGCATTTAGTAAAAAGCTGTTATTTTAATATACATAGACACACCAATTTTATTTATTTGCATAGATTAATGTTATCACGCAAAATTCTAACAGGAATTTGACCGTACCAGTAGGTATGAAACAGTGTTTGTGGGAAAGGTTCGCCCGCACGCGCCCCGAGGGCACAAATGACCGCCGCTGTTGCAATTGCCTTAGATCGCCCCAGGCAGCCATTCCAACCCAGCCCTAACCACCGGTTCCAACTGACTTACAGGGTTCGAGTTAATAGTATTCGAAATGTGGGATAGATTTATCGCATTCAAGTCTATCATTTTCAACTGAATAAAGTTAAAAGTAACTTAACACTTACAATAACTAGCGACACGCCTTGGCACGGGTATATTATGCATGTTATTTATACAAATAAATAGAATTGGAATGTGTTATTAAAATACTACTTGTAATGTCTGAATATGATTATAAAAGATTGAACAACAGTGTATAAACATCGATAAATAATCCGAATTGGAAGTCACATTATTACTCGATTTCAAATTTAATGAAAAGTATTTAAAAAAAATGTGTTACAAATGTTACAAAAGAGATATATAATTATCTAAACATGGATATGTTTACATTACTACATTGTAGTGTGAAATTATTATCAATTATTGTTAAACATAATAAAATTAATTTATACTCGACTTATTTCAGCCCTACCATATTTAAATTATCACCGTTCAAATCTAGCCAATTATAGAAGAAACATCAAAACAAACTCCCACCAATCAGATTTTAGCCTTACTACGATGTACTGCCACAGTTTTTAAACCTAGCCAATCAGGAGAAGAAACGGTGAAACAAATATGGAAAATATCCGAAAACGTTTACTTTACCGACATACTCGAATAGCTACTAGATAATTTCGAAGCTTCAATGTTAAAATGTTTATTTTGCAGCGTGATTATTCACAGACAAACGTAACTTTGCTCAACCCGGGTAGTCTTATGTCAACCGCAGTAACCAACGTTTAATCATTACGTCGTGTCGCCTCCAAATTAACCCGTTAAATTTCTGCTGAGCGGAAAACGTGTTCAGAAACCATTATGCTTGCAAGAGTTACATTGATAGAATTTCTAAGAAATCTTAGACCAATATTGTTCACTAACAAGGTCCTCATGTCCGAGGACACGAACAAATCATATCGTCAAACTTGTTATGGTCACTCGTGATGTAACGACGAGGTATGCAAATTGTATGCGCAGGCGCAGGCGGGTCGTCGACCGCCATGTTTGCTCCACGCGGTCCTATTGGCTCAGCGCAGAATCGATTTGTAACGTGCTCTCAGCGAGATAAGGTCAATGCTGATGCGACTTTGATCAGCTACCGATTTCTTTCTTTTTGCTAGTCCATCTGCAAACGTTTACATCAATCAAAGTGGCATTACTTTGGTAATACTATTGGATAACGAGCTAGAAGCATTATTGCCGTCATTGATACTGGGAGCTATATCTCATAGATATAAAATTGTTCACTATAAATATAATGTCTATTTATAGTGAATAATTTTATATATTTTATTGTTCGTTTACATAATTTTGCGGTTTACCGTACTAATACGGAACCCTATAATAAGACTTCGCCGTCCATCTGTGTGTCACCAGGCTATATCTCATGAACCACGGCGGGTAGAACGTTGAATTTTTCACAGATGATGTTTTTTAATATATAAAGGGTGAACCTATTAAAAATATATAAAGGGTGAAACTTGTTTTTTTACCATTTTTATGCATTACGAAACCTTTCGTACGGGGGTCGGACTCGCACAAATTAAATGTTTATGTTATGGGTGTTAAACAACAATAGTAACAAATAGAAGTACTTAAATAGCTACCAATTGAATAGAGAATATATTTAAAAAACACCCAGACCTGGAAATACAGACATGTATGTTCATCACACAAATGCCTGCCCCCGTCGGGATCAAACCTGAGCCTGCGGTTTGGTCGTTAGGCGTGTAATCCCTAGACCAACGAGGTCAAATTAATTGCTTCTTCATTTACAGTTTCTAAATAAAAATTAATAAACTAAACATTTAGGATGTATTCATCGCGTAAGTGGTTTCCCACGGATCCGGATTAACTTGCTTGCTGACGATAACACAAAAACTAGAACTATTTTTGTAATAGTTTCAAGTTCTTCTGCTTAGAATGATTAATTCTTTCACATACAAGATGTATGCAATAAAAAATAACGGACTACCGATAGTCGGTGATATTCTAGACGTATATATAGAAACTCTATACTATATTATTATGATTTGATGTTATATCAAAACATAAAATAGTATAAAAATATAACATACTAGCTTTCCGGCCGCGGCTTCGCCCATGTGAATTATTTTAATAACACAGATAACTTTCAAAGGTCAGAAATTTTTCCGACTCATAACACTTATTGCGTAAAAACATAACCTCTTTTTAATATAGTCGGTTAAAAACCCATGCTATTTCTTAAGGTCAACTCTATCTCTGCACCAAAATTCATCAAAATCGGTTCAGTGGTTTAAGCGTAAGAGACAGACAGAGTTACTATAGCATTTATAATATTAGTAGGGATGTATAACAAGTTGTCTTTTGTAGTGTCAAACTTAACTAAAATCTGATAAATGTCAAAAGTATAATTTAAAAATAGATCAATTTAATGAATTGAAAAAAATATGAGCAAATTTGATAAATTAATGTTTCCATTATTATAATCATAGCTTTCAAATTAATGAATTACACGCTAGTATTTCAAAATAAGATATTGAAAACCCTTGTGATAAATAATATTGATAGTAACCGGGTAGTACGTAATTGTTGAAGCTTTTCTTACAGTAAACATTTCTGATAAGTTTAAGTAATTCTATTAGTAATTTGTATTATAAAACACATCGAAAATAATACATTAAAGTATGTAAATTTGAACTCGCAAACAAGTACACATAATAAAGTAATTATGTGCCCAGGTTAATCATGAATTTAGACAATGAGAGAAGACAAATTTTAAGAATAAATACATAAAGGACAAAAATGGGGTTGTAACAACTTTGTTTAGTTCTTACGCAAAAACGCAATAACACAGAGACAATTCAGTAACTACTATTAATATATACAATACCAAATAAAAATTAATTTAATTCAAAACATGCACATAAAATGTATATGCATATGAATTCATTTATTAGCCATCGAAAACACAATCAGACAATATCGACTCTCTATAGTAAAATCATATAATATTGCTGTGGGTATTAAGAAATCTGAATAAGTCTGGGTCTTTTTGTTCACATCTTTTTATTAGTTGATCCATTAACAGATTTTATAGCATTGAAGATCTCACCGCAACAAAAGGTCGCCAGCGTATAAATAAAGCAATGCTTTAAGTGCTGCAGGGTTCGATTTTACGACAGGATCGTTTTTCAAGCTATTCCTTTGTAAGGACACTAACCAATTATTAATATAGTTTGTTTTAAATCGTCAAAACAAGGTTGAAGCTATAATAAATGCAGGTGATAAAATTATTACAAGTCAACCTTTATAAAATTTTATGTTTAAATTATTTTTTGTAAGTGTTAATTAAATTTTCGAAGAAAAAGAGTTCAAATGTAAAGATCCATCAAGTTTTATTACACGTAATATAACTTCTAAGTTTTTAAGGAAACCTGAATAAAAGTAAACATTTGGTATTATTCCTGTTATAGATAACTTACGATTCATTAAATCTCTTAAGAAAAAGTTGTACGAAGCTTAATGGTTAACCCTGAGCACGTCCGAGATTAAAAAGATGAATAATATCTATAAATATGAACATCTATTAAACTAAAGAAACAAAAACGGTCCTACTGGCTATTGCACAGTAGATATTCAATAATGTTTTTCTGATAGAAATATGTTCAATAATCAAGTCTCAGTGTTAACTTTGAAATGTTTATTTCACAGAAGATGAGCTAAGTGCAAATGCTCCAAATAACATTCGATCTACAATATTTTTACTTATCAAACAGAAAGTAGTAAAACTAATTTTCCTCGTAAAGCAGATAGGCAACAAAGTAAAACAGCATACATGGCATTACAATAATAAAATATCTAATGACGTCTATAAGATCAACAATAATATTATTGTTATTGCTTAAGGCGAGAAATTATTAATCTCAACTTAACACTCAATGTCAGACAACACCGCGACCACTATCAACTGGGTTGGATGAACTTGGCCAAAAAAACCATGAATATTTCTTTAAATAAACATTCATCGGAATCGATTCGAGGCTTCATCGCCAAGTGTTTACTTAGTAACAGTTCGCTTTGAATAAATCGATTTTGAATGGAGCTCTCGAGGCCAAACGAAAAGCCACTTTAAAATTTAATCTTAAATTTTGAAACAGAATGTTGCGCTGATTTAAATTATCATCATTTCAAATTAAATTCTATTGCTTAGAAGATGTGGAACAGTTTCATTTGTACCTAGCGGTTGATCCAATGACATCCGCGTTGCTACAGATTCGAACTGTAAACTGACTATAAAGTAGTATAAAAAATGCCAACAAACATTGGCTTTTATTAAGATTAAAATATTAAGTGTATGTATTTTTTTCAATTTTCATTTGTTAAAATCACTAATACTATCATAATCTACGCTGAATATGGAGTTAAAATTAATATTAGAACGTAGCAACTCGTCTGGGTATCGATCCACCGTCCTATTTATTCTTGCCATAATACGGATATTGTCGTGTTCCGGTCCGGAGGGTAGTGTGGCCGGTAGAATTTCAAATTAATCTGACGATAATAATGCTGAAAGATTCCGTTAAATACATGGATAGGTACAACCCAAGAAAATAAAAGGGTGTTAAAAAAACTACGAACCACGAGTATGAATTAGGAGTAGGAGAGCGTATCCCATAATTCCCACACTTGATAATGATGAACTGCCAGGAGTCCAAATTAGAAGTAACATAGCTATTTTTAAAAATACCGATTCAATCATGCTTGATGAATGGATACATACTATTATGAGTCTAAAGAAGTAACATAGGTGTTTTTAGCAAAAAACTGCTATTTTAAAACACTTTAGACAATTTGATAAGAAAAAAACTTAAAGAATTTTTCCTAAATGCAGACATGCCAATTTTCTTCTTTTGAATATTGTATAGTCGTTGACCCTGTCCATCGATCAAAGATGGGCGGGTCGCTCCGCTCAGCATATGTAAAGGCATTGTCAGTAATAACAGGTTAAAGAGCAGTATGATATTCGAACAATACTAAATTTGTTCATCAGATAACTCGTTTAAAGAAATATAAGACAATACGAGCGAAAGCTTATTCAACAATTATTGTGAAGACTTTTATGTGTGCGATATTTTTTACAAGGGACGCAATCACTTATCTCCTGATAATAATTAAAATCTTACATTCAAACATTTGATTTAAAATTAAATGAAAGTACGAAAATAAATAAATATGGCTATTCAGTTTTTAATATGCTACATGCCTTCTTTGATATAGTACCAAAAGTATCTTTTAATGATTGCTAATACCTATTTTGTTAAGAACAAAATTTTACTGTTATTCAAATGCGATATTGAGTACAGTAAAAAGCAAAAATTTTTAAAATAATAAGAACATATCAATTTTGTAATAACACAATCAATTATTAATGTTAATATTTGCTTTTTTATGGGTTAAGGCAGCAAACAAGCCCACGGCTCTTCTGATGGTAAGAGATAACCATGACTTATAGACACCATAGATATTGTAGGAGCGTTACTGTCTTGTGGCCGGGGTGTTAGGCTTGATGTGCAAGTTTACCGGCTACCCTACCCTCTTAACCGGAACACGATAATGTCATTGTAGCGATAGGAATAGGTAGGGTGGCGGATCCCTACCCGGGCAGGTTGCTCCATAACACTGCCTGTTAGGAAGGCAGATGTCCTATTCTACACAGAAGACCAAGATCAACGCGGGGAACAACAATCATACTCTATGACCCATTGCTGAGCATTTTCTCACTTTTGTACTTATTAAACAATTCAATGAACAATAGCTCTCCAAATAGCGTGAGTCATTATTAACTTAAAGAGCTTTTTAAACTAATTACGTCATAAGTCGTACTGTAAGCACTTTAGTTAATATTATTAAACAGCTGTCCACATTCTGATGCTTCCATTTGAACTCCACTAACTTAAGTAGTACTAAATGTCACGCCACATTTTTATTAGACCCTTCCTCGCTTACATCGTCCTCCTTGACAGCATTCTTTATTCCCTCTCGAGTGTTAATTGGTATCGTTTCTCATAGCTCCGTTAATTTCACCAGCTCTCTATTTCACAATGGTAATTTGAGAAAGTGGTACATATGAACTCATATGTTTAATTATTTTTTAAAACAGTTTTAATGTCAAAAAAACTTGAAACGTTTGACTTGCAATGAATACAGAGAAGAAAATTAGGTAAATTGCAAATGATATCAGTCATAAAGAAAGGATATAATTATACTGGAAGATAATAGAATAATAGTATTGCCGGTGTTAGCAAGGTAAACCTTACTTTATGGAGATAATTAGAACTTTGTTGTCATCCGTACAACTCTTACGAAAATAATAAAAATCAAGTCTAATAACGGAATAATAATAACACTAGTACTAGACGCAGTAAGCAGCCCTAAAATCACAAAATAAAAACATATCTATTAAATAAATAAATATCGTTGGCAAAGGTTCACATGCACCCACGATTAGGTCCCATGTTGTGACTAGCGACAAGTCTGTCGATATATCGGGCAAATTCAGGCAACTTTTGTTTTTCCGAGATTTATTCAAAAGTTGTACCAAAATATATGTTTACGCTACCATAACTATTTCGCTTAGTAGTTATAAACATTCATAGAACAAAACATAGTTTTACAAGTAATGCTACATAACTAAAAAATTTGACAATTTATCAACAATAAATTAGTGATCCTCTCGTCAATCTCTCGGAATGGTCATCAACATTGTGTCTGAACCAACGTCAATCGTTTAATTAGAAGTTATAGTCTAGGGCCGAAGTTATAGCTATTGTAAATTATCGCTGTGTCGCTTCTATAAATCAGTAAAAGTAATCGCCGACAGGACTCAGGAGGTCTAGCGAACGTGTGTTTGCAATTATAATTGAGTGTCGTATCGAGTTCGCCAGCTTGGTTTACATTGCTGGTGATTCTGCACGCTCACTTACTTTAAGTATATGCTGTCTCTTTTCAAATAAATAACAAACGAAAGAGATAGAACGTTTTAGTCATGTCAAATTAGTGAGAACGCAATAAGTTGCACGATTTTTAATCAAAATATTTCATGATAGGCTAAACGTCTTTAGAAATATCATGAACTAATCTGGCTGGATTAATGTTTTTGTCTCCTTTATCACGCTTTTTTCCTGAAAGCAGTAGGCAGAGATAAATATGCACCCATGATTAGCGAACGATTTTAGGTTCTATGATGTAACAGGTGCCAAGTGCGTCGCCATATCGGGTTTCTTCACAATGCTTTACTCTACTACTAAGGTCCTCTTTCACCAAGTCTGAGTAAAGTATCAATTAACTACTCATTGTTACTGCTTGACAAATAAAACTATCGAGTAAATTAGTTCCATTTTACGTTACTCGGACTTTCCAAATTTACTCATGAGTTTACTGAACGATTAGCTTAATTACAAGTTTTTTTTTTTACTCAGACATGGTGAAAGAGACGGATTTCCTCACTGCTTCGTTATAAAGGCTCATAATGTACGGGTGTCGATTTATTTATCACTAACACCGTAATTATGACTACATTTATTAGGGTAATTCAGAGTGAAGTAGTCAGTAATACAGTGCAAGATTGCATTGCAATACCGTCGTTAATGTTAGCATTACTTATTACTTCCCATCTATGAAAACCTAGTTCAAATAAATGTAAATTATCACTAGAATCAGCGTCAATTTGAGAAACGTCTTCATAAGCAAGGTAAGATAAACCGTGGTGATATTAAAACGCTATCAAAAGAACCAAGACAGAATTTGTCGTACGCCTTTCGAAAGAATGTTGGTTTTAAAAAACTTTGAAAGAGCGTAAGAGTCGATCGTTTCTGCTTGACGTAAATAAGATACCGATTCAAGATTGGTGGGATAACTTGCGCGTGAATCAGTCCGAGGTGGGTTCCGAAGTTGAATACCGAGATTATCATCAACGATTTTTTCCAAATCGTGCGTGAATAAATAGCGGAGCTATGTACACAGTGCAAGTTGCCCAGACACGCTTGAGATGCTGCAATCCAAATTTTAAATTAGTTTGTTTTTTGTCGTACGCCGGACTCGCTCCCGAACCCGGATCGGTCACGTAATGACGAATTAACAGCCTCTGGTGACATGCTTCATTATGCTCCGAGTTTACGTTGAATTTCAAAGTCCATCCGGGGTGCAATTTGTTTACGCTACGACGACAGCAATGAATGTCATTGTCAACTGGTTTGTGTTCATCAAATATAGTGTTGGATATTATCAGTCTTCTTAAGTTCATCATGTAACTAGTTTCTAATGATTTCTGGCATAAATCTTGCTAAAGTTGATAAATATCGTCACGCCCTTTGTACGGATGTGGTAGGCAGAGATATATTTGAACTTACGATTAGCAGACGAAAATAGTTCGTCTCCATATTGGGCGCATACCCAATCTCAGACCTTATATTTTTTTAGATAAACTTGAAAAACTTATACGAACTAGTTGCGCTACCCGGGAATTCAACCTCGGATCTCGCGCTATCGTTAGGTATATGGTATACCAGCTATGCCCGAGATTTCGTCGCGTTTTATTAATTTTTTTTATACGTTTCTAAAATAAAAGTCCCCTAAGCCGTTTCTTATTACATTAGCTGTCTGCCAGTGAAAGTCCCGTCAAAATCGGTCCAGCAGTTTCAGAGAGTAGCGGGTACAAGTAACAGACAGAAAAAAATCTAAAAAACTTTTTTTGGTATATGTATCTTGTAAACATACATATGAATTTAGTAAAAAGCGGTAATTTAATACTACATACAGACACTCCAATATTATTTATTTTTATATACATTGTGGTTATAGTTGAGAAGAAGCTTTTGATAATACAGAACAAACATGAAAAAATACATTTTACGATTATGACAGCCATTAAAATGGTCATAATAAATTATAATGTCAGAATATTACGTACAGTTAGTCGTATGGTCGTAAAAACAGTCCTTAAAACTAAAAGTGTTGCGTGTGACCCTTCGCGACGCAATCCCAACGCACCATTGTTTTACTAGACGATAACAGTATCGCATGAAGTTATAGGGAAAGTAGGAAAACTAGCATCATTTGGACGGAACAATACTTAACATCTATACAAATAAATTTAATTGGATTGTCTGTTTGTAATATTAAAGTAACAGCTTTTTACTAAATGCATATGTATGTTTATTTGTCTCTGTGGTGTAACGGTACGGATGTCGTCTGTTACCGCGTGGGGTCCTGGGTTCAATTCCCAGGTCGCGCAACTTTTCTTAAAATTTATATCAGATTTTTCTGAGTAAGCATTACATTGCCCGGGATTGGAATGTGTCCGAAGTGGAAGTGGAAGTGGATCTTGGCTAATAATCGTGGATGTTGTAGTATAATTACTGGACTAACGTGTCGTAGATATACTAACCCATCTCTGTCTACCCCTTAGGGGATAATAGGCGTGAAGGTACTTTTTTTAACTAAATGCATAATATGTATGTTAAAAAGATACGTGTACAAAAAAAGTATTTTTTAGAATTTTGTCTGTCTGTATGTTTGTCCCCGCTAATCTCTGAAACGGCTGGACCGATTTTGACGGTACTTCCACTGGCAGACAGCTAATGTAATAAGGAACGGCTTAAGCTACTTTTATTTTAGAAATTTATTTAATAAATAAATTAAATAAAGTCGCGAGCTAGTATAATGATATTTAAATTATGTACAAGCATGTAACTTGCGGGCCAATAATTAATAACATCGATCGCTTCATTAATAATGATGACCATTGTAGTGGAAAAAAGTCATAATTAAAACATGGTGTCTAACAAAAACCAAAGATCTGAATGAAGTTACACAATCTTTTGCAAGACGAATTGTGTAATTAAAATAATAAATCATCACAATGTAACTTATAGCTATGCACTTTCATAACGATAAACTTAATAGGGTTATCACTAAATGTACATTCAGAATCAATAATATCCATTTCAATAATAAGACAAATGTCAACTGTGATGACATAATTAGACATAGGACCGCCGTCGTGTTGGTCCGGGTTCCGTGGTAGAATAGGCCAAATGCCTTCCACCCAGGCAGCTCGTAAGAGGCGAGCACAGGGTCTATTGTTACCAACACCGTGACATTGACTAAGTAGTCTTGCAACGACTCGCCCGGATTGGTGCCACCGCCTCACCTGTTCCTGCCACAATAGCGGCAGTCCTCGCTATTGTCGTGTTCTGGTTGGGAGGGTAAGGTAGCCGTTAAACTTACTCACGCAAGAGGCTTAGCACCCCGGCCTCAGGTTGGCAAAACACCATATCCAAGTTTGGTGTCTATAGACGACGTGTATTTTCGTCCGTAAATCCGTCTGCTTATTTGCCTTCCAATATCATAAAAAATGTATATTCAATAATATCCATTTCGATAATAAGATAAATGTCAACCATGATGACATAATTAGACATAGGGCCGCTATCTCATTCTTACAAGGCTGGTTTGTGTTAACGTTGTCCAGTTTAAAGAAACAGTTAGCAATACTAATTATTAGGCCGTTTTTAGGAGTATAATCTCTAGATTTTAATTTTAACTTAATGCTAAATACTTTTTAATCACATTCAATCTACTTATATATTTTTTTTAATATTGGAAGGCAAACAAGCAGACGAATTTCCTGATGTTAAGAAACACATGTCGCCTATAGACAACAAAGGTGTGGTTCCCAACTTGAGGCTGGGATGGTAGGCCTTTTGCGCGAGTTAGTTTACCGGCTACCCTACCTTTCAAGTCAGAAGACGACAACGGCGAGTCTTAAATAAACCCGTCCTATATAAAGTCTAGACTGGATAGTGTAGCATCATATTGAACTAAACACAGGGAAAGTGAAACTGCCAACCCTAACCCTGACCAAAACACAAGAGCAAATGTACAATATTAACATGACACGAATATTCGTCATGTTCATCTTAACACTGAGTCGTGAGATCCAACCGCCATTATTTCATTAGACGAATAATTGATAGTTAACATTTACGTTGTAACGGTTAGATTGATAGCTCGTGTTACGCGTCATAGGTTTCTGGACGGCTATATATATAATATCACTGTTGTGGGTGGTGGACTTGGAAACGTAGCTTAGTAAGTATATTTTGCCTTTCAGTCCCCGTAAAATTTCAAGTGTGACTCAAACCCTGACGTCTGACGCTGAGGAATTAGATAAGGTCATAGTTTCATTTACTGCGTCGCGTGAAAAAAATGTTCAAATTAAAATAACTTTTATATTGGCAAAACAAAAAACAAAGATTCAGATTTCCCTGTATTGAGAAATACAATTATGTGCCGTTCGTGTTGCCAACGTAAAATTATTATACCTATTAAGATTACCAGCCACACTGCCCATTTTTTGTAAACCGATCTAATTGATACGAGCATCTAACCTACACTGTTCACTATATTATATATTATTTACCGTTCACCTCCAATGTCTTTTGCTACCTCTCGGGGTACAGAGCAAAACATTTGAAGAAGCACGTAGTATCCTTTTAAATACACGTTTAAGTTTGTCTATTACTATAATTTAAAATAAATTAATAAATATATATCATTTAAAATAAATAAATAAATTAATATTACTATAAACAGACAAACTTGTGTCTCCAAATAAAAAGTATAGGTTATAGTCATTGTACTACCCGAAATCAAATCTAATTGAACATTCCATAGAAAAGATGTAATTCTCCAATTAATAATTTTGTTTATGTAGCTAAACTGATTTTTCTCGATCCGAAAAATTAATTTAATAAATTTAAAAAATACTTCATTTCGAAAATACCACCTTCATACACATCTTCTCGCTAGACTATCCCCTAAACGGACAGTTCAATATGAGTTTGATCGTGATTAAGTGTATCGATCTGGTTTAGTAACAGCAGTATCATGCAATCGTACAAATTACGATAAGCGATATTTCGTCCGCGCATTCATTAAACTTTTAGATAAACCTTGTTCTAATTCACAAACTGTCAAAATTTACATCGATTTCAATAAAAAACCGGCCAAGGGCGAGTCGGACTCGCTCATAGGATTCCATACCATCATCTATAAAAACGGCAAAAATATATTTTATTCCGTTTTAAGTATTGACTAACGAATAGACGGACAGCGGTGTCGTAATAGGGTCCTCATTTTATGCTTTGGCTATGGAACTCCAGAATAGAATTAGAAAAACTATTAGGATTAATTAGGTATATCGGAGTTAGATCCTAGCTAAGATTTAAGACTCTTATAAATATTCTATAGAGATAAATAATATTGGTGTCTTTGTTTGCTACTCTAAAATAACAGCTTTTTACTAAATCAACGGACAAAAAATCTAAAAAAAATATAGCGATCGATTTATCTCTGAAACAGTTGGACCGATTTCGACGGGACTCTCACAGATAGATAGCTGCTGTAATAAGGAGTAACTCAGGTAACTTTATATATAATTAAATTCATACGCGGAGGAAGTTGCGGGCGGTTAGTAATTAATAAAATTGAATATGTCTCATACAAAATAAATCTTACCGGTCGCCATTAAGCGGCCAGGAGATAAAGCCGGTCGGTAGGGATGGGCAAATGGGGAATAAATATCGATATATATCGTATCGATCTTTTTAAATGAACCGGTAAATATCGACTGAAAAATATTAATATTTTCTGCACAATAAGCATTTACCTTTTTTTTAAAAGAGCGATTACCTATAAAAACTGTCAAAATAATAATAAATTTTTGAAGCAACGAAACTAAACTCATACAGCCTGCTGCCTTCCTACTCTTTATCTAAATATATATAGCGATTTTGATACGAAAATAAATATCGATAGTTGATATATCGCAGGAAAAAATAACGTTGATTTATTTTTTCCGAAAAATATCGATATTTTGATATATCGATATTTTGAGCCCAAGCCTACCGGTCGGTACCTTGCGACGTGCTCCACGACATCGTGATACGGCGACGTGTTATCACACACGGAGAATAACATTTCTATCTTATATGACCGCGTAATAAACATACATTTTAAAAGTTCTTTGATCCATTTTTTTACTTTTTTTAGGGTTGTCACCTTTCAAGATTACGAAAACCCAGCGCGAGCACTCGTGAACAGGGTACTGTTCGTTATCTGTAAAAACGGCAAAAATATCAAATTTCTTGTATGCGAGCCCCCTTGGAATATTTTATCTGTAAAAATGACAAATTTCTTGCTATCACAGTTCATGAGATACGGCCTAGTTTCAGACAGCGGAGGCTTAGCAATAAGGTCTTTAAGGTTTTTACGCTTTGGGTACCGTTCACCTAAAATATGCAAAATAATAACGATAATTATAAAATAAAAAATAAATACCGATGGATAAATTACACAAATGTATTTAACCCCAAAGCAAATAAACATTCATTTTTGATTTTTGTTTATTAAATTCATTTATTTTATTTAAAACTAAAACAAATTCACATCTTCATTAATGTTTTTTTTTCATTAATGACATATTCTTAGGAGAGTGGTGTGAACGTTTGTCGTTTATTTTTACACGGCAACACTGAGTACACAGATAGAGTAATTAGGAGTTGACAACCCTAATATAAAGCTCATATCAAGATTCGTCATATGAAATGTACCAAGTTAGACAAAGGTAAAATGACACTTGGTTCACGGTCATGCTCATTTTACTCGGAAACGGCCAAACTCGTTTTAGATAAGATTTTAAAAAATTGTTTCTTATTACATATACGATGTTTTTTCCGCAATTGCTTTAAACACAAAAGTTAAATATACGTATAAAATTCCCCACGTTGGTCCGGGTTAGTGTAGAATAGACAAACTGACTTCCTACCAGGCAGCTCGTAAGAGGCGAGCATAGGTTAACTGGGTCACTACCAACATGACCACTGGTGATAGAGTGCTGTGCAGCAACTCGCTCGGGTAGGAATCCACCGGCCTACCTATTCCTGCCGCCATGACATTGTCGTGTTCCGTTCCGGAGGGTAGGGTAGCCGGTAGATTTGCACATACGGTCTAACAGCCCGACCACAGGGCAACAGCACACCTACAATATCTATCAACCTACACAAATTATAATAATACATTAGCCACATATATAAAAACATAAAAAAATACTTATTAAGGCACACAAAAAAACTGAAAAGCACTTTTTAAAGTCACTATTCCAAGATCTAAAATTGCGCTTGAGGCATTTTGTTTGTTTTAATTCTAATTCACTTGATGTTTGGTCTACAAATGATCGCTCAATGCGCTTTCCGGAAAACTCTTTAACAGTTTTATACCCGATTTTAACCCAAGGGTTTTAAGGATTTAAAAGTTATTGGTTGGATCTAATCAACTCGTGCTCTTATTCTATACAAAAAAACGTATTTACAATATTACCAGGAGAATGTGATTTCAAAACTTATTTCACAAGAATTCTTGTCAGCTAGCTTCCATAACCCTGACCAGGAAGCTTGTCCCATGTGTGGTCTCATGACAGACTATCACTGCTGCGTATGGCTCGTTACAGAACAAAACGTATTAGAAGTACAAGAAGTCCTTAGAAGACTCGGGCTGTTTATGCTAAATAACCTTTCAAACTTGGAAGCAGGGTCGTAATATTTGCATGTACCTTCATAAGGCAAGGAAATAAAACGAATGCAGATAGCAAACAAAGCGAGATAGCATCTGATTATTTATTACGCATTCGTTATATAGGTTCCCGGGTAGGGCAACTTGTTCTATTAGCTTTTTCTGTTTTTTTAAAAAACATAACGTTGCCGGGATTGAATTGGTGTCCAATATGGCGACGGATACTACTGCTACACAAAAATATTCAGAGTGTCTGTGTGTACCATTAAAATAACCGCTTTTTTCTAAATACATACAGTTACAAGGTACGTATACCAAAAAATATTTTTTTTCATTTTGGTGTGTCTGTCTGTCCCCGCTAATGTCTGAAACGGCTGGACCAATTTTAACGAGAATTTCACTGGCAGACAGCTAATGTAATAATTAGTGACTTAGGTTACTTTTATTTTAGAAATGTGTAAAAGAATTAAATAAAAACGCGGACGAAGTCCTAGTGTTCAATATAAATATTCGGTACATAAGTTTGAAGATGCTATTTTTATCTAAATATTAATGTGAGTGACTATTTTTACACCAAAACACTCAGACTGAAATACTATGTTCTTAGCAAATTATTTTTGTCGAGGATCGAACTAGAGTCTCGTAATATTTGCATGAACCTCAAGGCACAGCAAACAAAACTACTACAAGTGATCACAAACAAAGCGAGATACGATCAAGTTATTTATTACGCACTCGTAGTTTAAATTCTGTATTAATATATATATGTATTGGTATTGCACATTGGCCAGTCATAAACAAGCCCCAAGGCTTTAGCCTTACACGATGTTACAACGCCATACATAAATCCAATCTATTCATCACTTAAACATTTTAAACATTACAGGAAATGCAAGCTTGTGATAGTGGACAATAATATACGAGGCAGTTTGTTATGAGTTGGTGACAAAGAGGTGATGGAAAGAGCTTTAAGTCCAAATAGGAAATGTAAATTATTTATTTACGGCTTCATGTTTGACTAGCTGTGCCCACGACTTCGTCCGCGTTTTTAATTATTTCATTTTATACATTGCTTAACTAAATTCTAGAAAAATGCCTAAACCATTCCTTATTAAATTAGCTGTCTGCCAATGAACGTCCCGCCAAAATCTGTACAGCCGTTTCCGAGATTAGCGGGTACAAACAGATAGATATTTAAAAAAATACTATTTCGATATTAATACCTTGTATGCATATGCATTTAGTAAAAAGCGTGTATTCTAATATTACATATAGACACTCCAATTTTATTTATTTGTATAGATGTTGTTACAAAAAAAGTAGCTTTATAAACAAACTCTACTACATTGTAGTGTATAAATATTTAAAAAAACTATGTATTATTTATTAAATATACATGAAGAAACAGCCAAATGCCAGTTGGACTCGCGTACGAAGGATTCAGCACCATTTTCTATAAAAACGACAAAAAAATCACGTTTCTTGTATGGGAGCAAACTTTATATATCACTAGCTGCCCCGGCGAACTTCGTACTGCCCACACTTGAAAAATAAATGTTGGCTGATTCTCAAACCTACTGAATACGCATACAAAATTTGCTAATATTAGTAAGACATTCAATACGAGTATGATTAATAATTAAGCTATTATTAAGTTTATTATTCATTTCATGCTCCTGGTGGGTATTATTAATCTACCACATGATATTTTTGTCTCCTCTTATTTTGTGAAACTGGTCCTTAATGTCATATACAATGTACATACAATCATCCATACTCGTACTTAGAAACTTTGGCGTTAATAATACTAGTAGGATAGATGTTTTGATATTAATCTCATCTATAATCTTAAATATTAAATATAACTCCGGAACTTTGCGTATCGCGAAGAAGATGCAGACGCTATTGTCTCAAATCCCCCACAAACCGGTCTCACAGATAATGGCTCCCAAAAAGGCCACGCCACGCATGCCTGCCCAAGAGACCTAAGAGAAATTCCAGCCGAAAGTAGTTTTATTTTACTCATTTGAAAGAATCCCGCTCAAAGTCAAACCTGGCAAAAAATTATAGACGTCCTCTAATTCACGTTGAGGCTAAAAACTTCAACGCTTCTGGTATTCTGAGATCATAAAGCGGATTTTGAACTTTTTCAATGGAAAGGATATTAAGGACCAGTTTCACGACTAAGTAACTGGATCTGTAAACATAATTTTGCATATTTATATATTATATCTGAAGAGACATAAATATCATGTAGAAGCTTAAATACTTAATAATAACAATCGGGAGCAAGAAATTAATAATAAACTTTATAATAGCTTTATTATACTCATATTGGGTATCAAATACTAATACTATAAACGTATGTATGGATTTAAGTTACTGTTTCACTGAAAAAACTACTGGACGGAATTGGACGAAACTTTACAGTAAGATAGCTAATACACAAGAAACACATAAGCTACTTTTTTACCGGCTATATTAAAAAGAGGGTATGTTTTTACGTAATAAGTAGTAGTCAGAAAAAAATTGCTCTCTGAAAGTTATCTAAGTATATTATTAAAATAATGCACGCGGGCGAAGCAACGGGTGAAAAGCTAACTCATAGATAGTGAAATATGACAAAGTAAATTGATAGTTTTCATAAATGACGAACCGTGACATTTACTCAATTGTCGTAGGATAAATATTTTGTTTCTTTTTTCGAAATGTCAGTTGTGTTTAAAAAATATAAAAATCGTTACACCCATATTATCCACGAAGGGGTATTTATTGGACTTCTGTTGTAGGTACAGCTGGAAATCTATATATTATTATTTTATGATAATGAAAGACAAACAAGCAGACGGAGACGGACACGTCGCCTATAGACACCAAAGGTGGAAAT
>DVZL01000940.1:0-19815 GCA_018236625.1 Lasaia peninsularis
TACGAATGAAAAACACAACATTTTCCTAATTTGAATTTGGAATTATTTTCTTTAAAATTTAAACTTTTTAATGATACAAAACCAGCCAGATACAAATAGTATAGCCGAAGAGATTTTATTAAAAGCTCATACATACAATAACGCAAAAAGACTTTTTCCCCGACCTATTATATGAATGCTGAATATTAATCTTTACAATAGCAGGGTCAAGGAATTAACTCGCCAAATGGCCAACGTCTAGGAAGTGCGTACTTGAGGCCGACATGATTTGCTGCCATCACATTAATGCGAGGGTCAACCGATTTACTCGTAATAGAATAAGTATGATTAAGTACGCATCTAAAAGGATTTCACCACTAATAGTAAATATACATAATATAAAACAAAGTCGTTTCCCGCTGTTTTCCCAAATGCTTAGAACTTTAAAACTTCGCAACGGATTTTTTCCTGAGCCAAATTACTGTAAAGTTTCATCTAAATCCGTCCAGTAGTTTTTTGAAATAGTTACAAACACACATCCATTCTCACAAACTTTCACATTTGTAATATTAATAGGAAAAATAAAGAAAAAATTGGAACTATATAGGAACTCGGTCTATTTGATTATGAGCTACCATGCCAAGACACACACATTAAGCTTATTCCCCTCTTCTTCTGTCGGGGGTTTAAAAAAGAAAAATGTGTCGTAACCATTACTGCTTTTCTGAGACTATAAAGATAATTAATGTTCATATTATTTCATTATATACAGTTGAATCTCTAAGTTAAATGTCGTTTCGATATTTATTTTACATACAGCAGCGTGCTAAGCCAAGTTCAATAAGATCTAGTGCCGTGTGTACCGTCACACATTTTCACGTACTTGCTAAATATATCTATACAAATGAATAAAGTGTCTGTATCTAATATTTTTTATGTTATAAGATAGCGAACAGGCACACGGGTCTCCTGATGGTAAAAGACGACAAATAGCCATATTATTGAATTTGGCTATAATTATTCACATTTATGTTTTTGATGGAACATATTTGTATATTAATTATCTAATGTGTGTGGTGTCTGTGGTGTAACGGTACAGGTGTCACCTGTTACGACCGTTTGCCATGTAGAGTCCCGGGTTCAATTCCCAGGACGGGCAACTTTACTCAAATATTTTTCAGATTATTCTGAGTAAGCATTACATTTGCCCGGGATTGGCGTGTGCCCGAAGTGGCGATAGGCTTGCCACCTATCACATCAGGGCCCTAGTACCTTGATTAATCGTGGGTGTTCTAGTATATCTACGTACTTATGAGTCGTAGATATAGTAGCACACCTCTGCCTACGCCTTCGGGGATAATAGGCGTGAAGGTATTTTTTATTAATATGTTAATCCTACTGGAAAATATAGCAACTGTGAGTTCCCTCACCACCTTAAATTTGATCCAAAGTCAGGATTTGTTATAACTATGTTATTATCCAGGTGCATCGTTTATAAATTTAATGAAAACCATAAGTATTTACATAGTTTTATGTTCTTCATATTGCAATAAATTCAAAACAGAAATCTGAATATTATGTTCTCAGTTTTCAAAATACGAAGCCCTTTGAAGGATTTAAATATAATAAATATTAAGTTAATCATGCCAATTCTTATCATCTAAGTCAAAACATGGCAAAGATAAAAGGAAACACTCGTAGTTATGGCAAAACGAACCACAAAATGCTTTACGTATTCGACTTTGAAGCACGAAATTCCGAGTCTAATTCCCGGGTAGAGCATCTTGTTCTGTAAGTTTCTTATAGTTTATCTCAAAACCTTTATGTTGATTTGGATTAGTACCTACTCGATATGACGAGGGAAAGGTCACCTGTAACATAAATAGGACTTTTTATCGTCGGATAAACGTGGGTATAAAAGTAAATTCCTCTGCATACCTCTTCGGAGAAGACGATTTTTTTATATTTATTCAAAACGTTTTTCCAACAGGTTAATCACTTTTTAGATTTATATCCGGGGAAACTTATTAGTTTAAAACCCAACGATAACTTACTCAACGAACCACATAATATTCTGCCAACAGTTGATTGTTAATAATTTTCTAGAACTTTGTCTATGGAAACTTATTAGTTTTTACCAACCGACAATAACTTACCCAACGAGTCACAAAATATTCTGCCAATGGAAACTCATTAATGTTTACCAACTGACGATAACTTACTCAATGAGGCACAAAATGTTCTGTCAACATTTATTTGTGATTTTCTAGAACTCTGTCTATGGAAACTTATTAATGTTTACCAACTGACGATAACTTACCAGGAATAGCAAACATTTAATTCAAACAAACGTGATATCTCCAAGAAAGTACATAGCGAGAAGCACACTTCCTATTTACTCGACATGAAGAGGGAGACATCCCAACACGTCAGTGAGCGGGGCAAGGTGATAATATAATTATGTATGTAGTCGTTCCAAACCCGCAATTGGGTGCACTCGTATAATAAAATGCGTGGAAGTACTGCTGGGATCACTGATACTTTCGAAGGATCACCAGCGCAATCTCTCCTTGAGTTTGCGGACATTCTTTTCTCTATTGCTGTCGTCGCCCCAACTGTCGTTACCTCCTGGAAGTCCACATGGACTCTAATGGACCTATATGTGCTGCCAGAGAAACCAGTGATTAGTGCCCTAATTAGTGCTGTGTTTGGCTTGTGTTGTGATCTAGTGCTGTGCGTCTTCCAAACCCAGTTGACTAAATACCTTCGGCCCGATAGAGGTCGATTGATTTATTACGTGTGTTCAAGATTGTATTCGTATGTTGCGGGTGTAGCTTGTATTGCAGCTTTTCGGGGTATTTGGAACCTCCTCAACGAGTGCACTGAAGACAATGTGATAACTCTTATGTGCACTACTGCAGCGGCTACGTTGTCGCTTGCAGCGCTGAAAGTGCTGAGAAATATAAGTGCGTCGCCATTTGCAATTGCCGTTGACTCTCCTCAAAATTACTTTGATGTGCCTACTATGTTCAAAACGGTGAGTTCTAATCATGATTAATTGATGATTAAATTTTATTTCTCACTCGCACAATTTTTGCCTTTTGTTAATGATCAAACAAGCGTTAAATTAAAGACAGATATTCTTAAAAGCCTGTAAAGGGAAAGCATAATTGACAGCGAATAGATGTCAAAACACGCATTCACATTTAAGTATTTTATATTTATGTCTTGTAAATTTTAACTTTTCTGCACAGGTATAACAATTAGTTCAGCTCTGCTATTACGACTGCTCACGATTGCTAATATACATACATATTGCATTATTGTTGTTCATGGAATCTTATGACAAAAGTAGGTACTTAATGAAAGAGTTTCCTGAATTAAATACAAAAATAAAATAATGTTAATTTCAATTTTCTAAAGCGGACAAATGTTTTGAAAAAGGTTTATTTTTTGTAATAATGGAAGGCAAACAAGCAGACGTATTTCCTGATGGTAACAAAAATACAAGTTGCCTATAGACACCAAAGGTGGATATGGTGCGTTGCCAACCTGAGGCTGGGATGGTAAGCCTCTTGCGGGAGTAAGTTTACCGGCTACCGTACCCTCCAAACCAGAACACGACAATGGCGAGCACTGACGCTATTGTGGCAGGGATAGGTAAGGCGGTGGTACCAATCCGGACGAGTCATTGTAAGACTCTACCACCTAGTCAATGTCACGGTGTTGGTGACAATAGACCCGGTGCTCGCCTGGGTGGAAGGCAGTTGGCCTATTCTACATCGGAACCCGGACCAACATTTCTATTCAATATTTGTTACTTATAGGCTATTAAGAATAGGTAGGTATAGATCCATTTCACTGAACTTATTTGTATAATTGTATTATAATAATTTAGTAATGTAAGTAAAGTATGACATATTAATTATAGTATGTCGATTTGCCTACTGTGGAAAAAATTATGTCAAAGTTTGATTAGAAAAAGTCTTTGCCAATTTATATCAATTCTATAACCTATACGTAATCAAAAATACTTAGACACGAAGATTGGTTCCAGCCAATTCATCTTTCTTTTTATTTCTTCTGTTGGTCCAGGTCTTCTATGTAGAATAGACCAACTGCCTTCCTCCCAGGCAGCTCGTAAGAGGCGAGCGTAGGTTAACTGGGTCACTGGCAACGTGACCACTGGTATTAAAGTGTTGTGCAGCACCTCGACAGGGTAGGGATCCACCGCCTTAACTATTCCTGCCGCCATAATGACATTGTGTTCCGGTCTAACCTAACAGCCCGACCACAGGGTAGCGGAACACCTACAACATCTATGGTTTCTATAAGCTACGGTTGTCTCTTACCGTCAGGAATCCCGTGTGTCTGTATCTTATTTTATAAAAAACCTAACATTCGATTGACTGCTACAAAGTCTGCCTGCTGTCCCTTATCATTTGTCTTTTAATGTCAGAATTAACTGTCTTATTTGCTTTTATTTCTAAAAATATAAAAAGAAGACTTTGTATTTACCGTATAGGGACAGAGCCGGATATTTTGTATTACAAAATTTGACCTAATTGCGAACTGTCTTCCAAAAAGTCTCTGTTATCGTCAAAGCTTATTGTTAAGCCACTGAATCCTAGTATGTTTTAGACTCAATTGAATGACGCCACATTGTTTATCCTCGGTAATCATCATAAAGTTTTCCTGCTAACTATAATTTATCAGGAATTACCACGTTCACCAGTATTTGAACAGGCTTATCATTATATCTTTAGAGCTGTATAAATAAACAAACGGAGAAAGTACATAGCTAGAAGGGAGACATCCCAACGTCAGAGTGCGGGGCGGGATGATAATGCAATTATATCTGTAGTCGTTCTGAGCCCGCACTTGTGGACACTCGTACAGCAGACATGCGTGGAAGTACCGCGGGACTTGCTGATACTCTTAGTGGGTCGCGGGCGCATACTGCCCTCCTAGAATTTGCGGACATCGTCTTCGCTAGTGTTGTAGTCGCTCCTGCTGTGGTCACGTATTGGAAGTCGACATGGACGCTTATGGACTTGTACGTATTGCCAGATGAGCCAGTGGGCAGTGCCGCTGTTTGTTCCGCTTTTGGACTGTGCTGTAACTTAGTACTGTGCGTGTTTCAAACACAGCTGAGCAAGTATTGGAGGCCTGATAGTGGAAGATTAACTTATTACGTCTGCTCGAGGCTGTATACATGTGTTGCGGGGGTTGCGTGCGTCGGCGCTTGGAGGGGTGTTTGGAACCTCCTTAATGAGTGTACGGGAGACAGCGCAAGGACACTTATGTCTACTACTGCTGCGGCAACGCTGTCTTTAGCAGCATTAAGAGCGCTGCGGAATATTTGTGCTGCACCTTTTGCAGTTGCTGTGGACTCTCCACTAAACTACTTTGAAGTTCCAACTATGTTTAGGACGGTAAGTGGAATATCTTAGTTAAAACCTAAACGTATTACATAGTATAAGAATCAGTTGCCCTCAGCATCTACTTATCTGTTTATCATCCAATTTGTTATACACCACGCTATTGATTTTCAAATGGCATCACGGTGCAGTTATCTTTTTGTGAATATATTTATAAGAATGTATATTCTTCATCGTTGGTGTTTGATGGAATTTATTATATACTTTATATATAACAAAATTTACACCATGCAATGTTCAAAATGTTAAAAAATATGCATTGTAGATCAGGGGCGCTGAGTCCGTGGGTGCTCGGGTGCTCCAGCACCCACGAGAGGTAAATAGTGGGTGCCGAACACGATTATGAATATCAAAATAGTTCTCTTTCTCATCTTTTAACTAAATTTAAATAATATAGGTACAGTCGACTCCGTCTAAAGGTTCTCGCTGTCTTAAAGTTCCAGGATACATTCGTTAAAGGTTCTCAGAAATTCCCCTACTCTTTCATTCTCGAGTGACCAATCACAATTCGGTCTTTTAAAAGCTCTAGTTTTAAATTACCGACTGATATTACATACATATGACACACACATTATTATAAATTATCTTAATTATAATAATATCTTGTGTCTATTTATAACTAACATTAAACGTCTATTTATAAATGTAATAAAAAAAGCTGGGGCACCCACGGGAACTTTTTTTAACTCGGCGCCTCTGTCGTAGATAGTATAATGGTTATTAGAAGGTATTGAGATACTCATAAAGTGATGTTAATATAATATGCAAAAAAAATCAATTTCACAATGTTAAAAACTATTTTATGGGCATTGAAAAATGACACTTCTGACTGGATTTGAACACATACCCTTTCACAAACATGGGAATTGTTATGTTATTTACTAAATTTTTTTTACCTGTATAATTTTAACGTCAATGCTTGTCATTGTATTAAAACAAAACAATCCCACTTTCGCATTTATAATAGTTGACAAAAATATGTTTTTATCCAAGTTGGTCCCGAGCTACATCTATACAAATAAATAAAACTGTATGTAATATTAAATTAACTGCTTTTTACTAGATGCATCGAATACCTTTAAACAAGCAATTCTTGTATATATATCGGCGATTTCGAAAACGGCTCAAACGATTTTCTTGAAATTTTGTATATAATTGGAGTTTCGGGGGCGATAAATCAATCTAGCTATTTTTCAGATTTCTTTTATTATTCGTATTTTCATGGAATAAATACCTATATTATTACAATACAAAGCTAAATTTCGCCATTATTTATAATATTACAATAGCTCAATTGGAAAATCGAGCGCCTAAATACTTAGAAACCCGGGGTTCAAAACCCAGTCCGATCGTTCCTTTTTTTTTTAAGTTTCTCCTTTTTTTGAGAAAACTGTTCCTGGAAGCCCCACAGAAACAAGAAAAACATTGTAAATTATGTCAAAAACAATTCCAAAAGAAATATATATGTCTTATATAAAATTAAGTTGTTTGAGTCATATACATATAGTGTTTTGGTTACCTAGGTAACACGTTAATGAACTTTAAGGCGGTTTTTATGCATTTTTAGTGAATTTAAATTATATTTGTGTAAAATATGTAGTAGGGATAGTTGAAAAAAACTTTTCACTGTCCAATTCAATCCAATTTAGACATTATACAAATGGTTTTCAACGAGATCTTATGGAGATAAACTCACCTGTGTATACAGGTTCTTTATTGGATTTTTATTTATTATTTTTTATTTTTTTGATATGTCAACAAGTGCAAAACTAATTGCAATAAACCTTACATGGAACTATATTTAATGTATGACCTATATCAGAAATAGGAATCCTCAAAATGTTGAATTTATTCAGTAACCGTGTAAAAAACTACACGATCAACAAGTTGAGAACCTCCACTTTTTTGAAGTTGGTAAAAATATTACGCATCGAGTTTCCCTTGTTAACAATCTGAAACATGAAACCCATTGAAAATCTAAACCGTGTAAAACATAAATATTATTTACCGATCAAATTTAAGACTTAGAGATGTTTGAGACCCGTGGGAGAAGCTTACCCCCAAATCAGCCGTATTAAGTCGTACGGGGCCGCCAGGCCACTAGCATCTATTCTCAAAATTTTATCCAGAACGTCAAATAAGCTCATAGCCTTTCCGCCGCCGTATTTCCAAAAAAAAACTGTCACATCGGAAGTGACAACTGTATATAAAGACCATGAAGCTAAAGTTATTTCCTGGAGATTACAGTCTTAATAACGACCTTTCTCGAACATGCAATATTGCTAACTCATTCTAAACTAGACAACGTCTCTTTCTGCCAGTTTGTGAAGTTGTCAAAGTGAAAACAAACCGGTCTTGGGAGAGAAGGAATGAGATAGATTGTTAATATTATGGACTGGTCGTTCTTAGGACTGTAATTTCCGGATTCTTTTCCCGCTTTAACATCTTGTTAGAAACGGAAGCTTCACAAAAACTAAAATAGCCTTGAGCTAAAGATGGCGGAAAAATATTTACCATTCATTTTCCCCCTCATTTTTTGATGCAGCTTTCCCTTAAACATTTAATGTTGATGTTCGCGTCGTAGATGATCTGTAAATAAAATGATGAAGGTATAAGTGGCTTCATAACATCCGCCTTTCAATTGTTAGCGTCTTCAGACAGACTGAAATAGAAATACCAACAAGATACAATGTCTGGATAATAACCCCTCGGCAATTGGACTACGATTAGAGAATCGCATGGGGCAATAAATTTTAATGGCTGCAGTGTCATCATCATCATCTTAGCGTTGTCCTTGTCCCAGATGTGTCCCACGGTGAAGTATTTTACTTCACCACATCCCACAATCTTAGACATCATTGATAGTGATTTCATTAGCACACATGTCTTGTTCCACGAGATCTATTCATTGTTTATTGTGTTTTTCGAACGATATGTAATTCCCTACGTAGCTGCAAATGCTAATAGCCCTAAAAGCTACATTATACATTTGATGAAGACACTGGCCGAACTTGTTAGCCCTCAGCGGTACGTGTTTCGATTTCCCAGTCTACGCGTCAGCGTGTGTACATGCTTGTGTGTGTGCTAGCTTGTAAGAATGAAAGGAACCAACAAGACCACTAGTGGATGTTGTGCAGCAACTTGTTCGGGTTCCCTACTCACCTTACCTATACAGGCTTAACACCCTGGTCACAAATAGCGACGTATTTATAACATCAATATATAGGCGACTGTAGTCAATTACCATTAGGGGAGCAGTGTGTTTGTTGGCACCTTTTCACCCTGAGCAATTGAATTCAAAGTTCTCTTTTAAAAGACGTGTCCAGCACTATTTCTTACGGGGCTAACTTAGCAAACTAAACACTCATTTTATTTTATTTTTATATTCAAATGTATGTATTTTTAAATTCTTGTATTTTTTTTGGTTTTTGTTATGTTTCTAATCATATAGTTTCTTTTATTCCGCATCTGCCATTATTGTTTCTTTTTTCTGTTGATCTAAAGGTAGCTGGTAGAAAATGTTATTCGCATTAAGCTCACCTTTTGTATAACACTAGGTGGTAGAGTCTTGCAACGACTCGCCCGGATTGGTACCACCGCCTTACCTATTCCTGCCACAATAGCGTCAGTGCCATTGTCGAGTTTGGGTTCGGAGAGTATGGTAGCCGGTAGACTTGTACATCAGGCTTTAGATCCCGGCCAGAGGAAAGTTAGTTAAAAGCTTTTAATAACATCAGGCTAAATAATCTTTATAAAAAAGTTTGCAGGAAAAGTTTTTAAAGTGAAACGGTAGCTAAAGTGGTTTTCATTTCACCCCCTTTTCATAAAAAAATCACATTTATAATAAGTAACTTGGACTCGCTCGTTTCTTGAAGTCCAACGCTAATTAGAGAAATCTTAATACAAATGTAATATAAAAATTTAATTTAAAAACTTATCCCATTACCGAGAGCGACAGATGTCAACTGTAGTCTACCACTACCATGGCATAAACTCGATATCGATTCGAACGTTGGCTCTCGTTAACGCAAGAAGTGTCATTGGACGATACGTTTCACAAGAACTATCAAATAATGAAAAATATCCAACTATCTATACGTATAATAAATCTGTAAAACGGTGAATTCTGTATGTCTGGTGAATATTTAAAAAAATAGGCTTAGGTGACTAAAAATGGGTAGCGGAACGCATTTTTAATTTTTCATACTAATACTATTGAACCGATGATGAAAAATTTGACCAGCAAGTAGTTTACGTTCTGAGGAAAGCTATATCCTACTTTTTATTCCGTTCACTTAAGGGGGTTCCATGGCAGAGTTCATAAAGCCAAAATCACTCGTGAACGTGAAGTCCAATTTTATTTATTGTTATTTTGTTAGATAGGTAGTAGTTGACAGGTTTTGTCGTCATTTTGTCCAAGTTGTAAGTTTTGTAGCTTAGAAATTATAGCCGTAACAACTCTCACTATAAATGATCCAAATGGCCATCATAAGCAGAAACCCAAAATGTACAGGGATCGTAGAACATAATATTGACGATCTTAGACTGGACGTGTTTTAGTCAGTAGGTTACCTATCCTGTATATATTTATCCCATTTACTTAAGAGGGTTCCGTAGGAAACGAGATAAAAAGATCTCAATTTGTTTATAATTTATTAACGCACAGTCTTATTTTATTTATTGCTTTTTTGTTGCATAGAACATAGTTTACAGGATTTAACATGACATAGTGATTTCTACGGGATTATCCCATGTAGACGGAATTGCGGGCGAAAGCGAGTAGATTATAAAACAAACGATAATATGCAAACCGTCTAAAAGATAGTGACAAACCTAATCTTTATCAAGTGTAATTTGATGAAAATTAGGTGTCATTCCGTATTGAAACTTACTTCTAAGTAAAACTATATTATTATTGTGAGTAACAATCACTAAGAAAAATGAAGTAAGAAGCATTTTCCCATATTCATCAGGGATAATGTCAGCTTCTAATGGTCCGGTCCAGTAGTTTCGGAGACGTTTGTATTAAATGGTAAACAAATAAACAAATCTTTCCTCTTTATATTATTAGTATAGATAAACATATTTATTTATAACTTTATCCCAAATCGAATACAAGTATTTCTAATTTTTGAACACGAAATAGCACTTAAAACATTAAATATGGACGACAGCCGCAACCGTCCAATTGTTAGCGTCGAAGCCTGTCAAAACATTAATGGACCACTGGACAAACCCTCCATTGAAACTGCTGAAACAATTTGTGAATGACAAATAACTAATAGCTAATACAAAATGGCGAATAGTTTAACAATATCCACTTTAGTTTCGCTTGTTTTTGCGAAAGAAAATTGATATTAATATTTGGACGTAATCGATTTTAGGCTTTAAGACTTTTGGGTGCCCTCTTAAAGAATTGGAATAATATTTGAAAGTTTCAAAGTCAGGTTCATCACTAGGACATTGATGACTATGTTAGGACAACAATTAACTGGAAATCTCGGAGATGAACACATAATAATTAAGATTGAACCTCACTACAGGTTAATTCGTTTAAGTTTTAATCATTCTAATATAAACTTTACGAGACGAGACGAGAGAAAGTCGTAATTTTTTGCAATTACCGACAAATTTAAGAAATATAAACGGTCAAGCGCGAGTCAACAAAGTACGACAGACAAACAAACGGACAGTGAAGAAGTATTTTTATCTAACAACCACCACTTCCCCGTGTTGGTCCGGGTCTTCAGCTGTGTAGAATAGACCAACTGCCTCGCTCGTAAGAGGCGAACATAGGTTAACTGGGTCACTACCAACATGACTACTGGTGGTAGAGTGCTGTGCAACTACTCGCCCGCGTAGTGATCCACCGCCTTACCTATTACTGATGCCATAATGACATTTTCTGGTTCCGGTCTCGAAGGTAGGGTGCCGGTAGACTTGCACATAATATCTAATAGCCCGACCTCGGGGCAGCGGCGCACTTATAAAATCTATGGTGTCTATAGGCCACGGCTGTCTGTTACCATCAGGAGACCCATGTGCCTGTTCGCTGTCTTAAAAAAAAAACATTTTGACATTTTCCTCAGTCTTTAAAATAATAAATTTCATCATTTTCATTTTTGGAATTTAAAAAGTCGTCATCATCATCATCTTGACGTTTTACCGACGTGAGGCACTTCTTCCAATCTTTTCCACTTTGCCCGATCCTTAGTATCCTCTAACATGAGGTTAGTAGCTGTCATATCCTCTTTCACGACGTCAAGCCATCGCTTCTTTTGTCTGCCTCAAGATCGTGTTCCTGGCAGTGCTAGCCCAAATAGGTTCATAAATAAAAAATGGGTACATCAATAATAATTTAATCATAAAAGAAAAACATTATCTATACCAATAAATAAAAAAATGAAATAATGTATGTCTGTCTGTTTGTAGCCGCTGAATCTCTGATACGGCTGGACTTATTTTGACGGGACTTTTACTGGTAAACCGCTGATATAATAAGAAATGGTTAAGGCTAATTTTATTTTAGGATTGTATAAAATAAAATAATTAAATAAAAATGCGGACGAAGTTGCGGGCACAGCTAATATATTTATAGCTAGTATATTTATTTAATATTATTAAATAATTATATATTTCATATTAGCTGTGTTATTTTCCTCGATATTAACATCGGTCGTTGCGTTTGCAGTGGACGTAATCATGGATAAATGCGGGCATCAAAATAAAGAATCCACACGTTATACACTTTTATTTTAGTTATAACAATATAATGGATTAAATTGTTTAATAACTTTAGCAATATTAGAGCAGCGGGTTCTGGACACCGATCTTACTTCACGTATACCTTTTTACAATAGAAAAATGATCCACTACGATCTTATTTTTACAGTCCAAACAACAACCATCTCCAAACAACACACGTTGCCATGACGATGCGCCGATCTAAGATGGCGCCTCGACCCCGCTGGAGGCAAGCCTCCGCTCAAACGATTAATAAAGACTTTTTAATAAATAAAATTTGAAATGATAAACATAATAAATCCGTTAAAATAAAATTAAGGTTTAACATCAGGTTTAATTGAATTAATACCATCGATATAACAATTACTCAAAATATTAACTTAATCAAATCTATTTAATTTAGTTTTAATCTACTCCTCCGACATATATATATTTGGATACAGTTTTCAGAAATGTGTTGTGATGCCCTTTCACTTAATATATAGTGTTTATTTCTGTTAAATCGGTTAACAAATAAAGAAGTTATGTCAATGTATGTCAATCACGTAATATATATCTATAAATAATTAAATAAAAATACGGACAAAGTCTCGGGCGCAGCTAGTATAGTATAAAATAATTAAATTTAAGCACGGTTGAAGTCGAAGGCACAGCTAGTTTTATAAAATATTTCTTTTAGTATTGGCTATGAAGCAGAACTTTCCTGATTAAACTAAACGCTAAATAGCTACTACGCACGACGCGATTAGCGTTCCGGTTGACAGCTGACGAACTATCAACCTTCTGATGTTGCCAGCCGAACCTGCCTATAACACGGAGTGAGGTACCTAGCTTTGCAGTCATAAGATAACTTAATTCCAGTAACATCTATGGAGTCTATAAGCAATTTTTATTTTTTACCTTCAGAAGAAGCCATTGTTTACTATCCAATACTATACCTAGCAAAGTTTTAAAATAAAAAATAGAGATCACCAAGCTCGTATACTCTAATTAAAAGTAAATAATTATATCAGAGTAACACCCAACGGTAGTCTGAATGAATTATGACAAGATTATTAAGTTCTAACCACCCGGATGGTGGGGCGTGGTCGCTTCCATTAATAGAAGCAAAAATATCGTTTTTTAACTGAAAACTTAAAAAACGTTCTAAATCAAGACGAAAACTACTCAATTTTGTTGAAGAATTATTTCCTCCATCCAATTGTTTTAAATCTGCGCTTGTAATTAATCTTTGGTTAGTTTTTTGTTATCAGGAAATACGTTTACAAATTTACCTTCCGCTGTTACTAAAACAAAAAGTTTTGTTTTTTGGAAAAAGTTCGGTGGCCAAGTACCAAGTACCTAGACGCGCTACGGACTTCCACTTTGCTAGTCTCTTACAGTGTAGAAAAACATCGTGAGGAGACTCGGGATTTGTCCTGAACATGGCGACGGACTTGCCACCAGTCACATCATGGAACCTAAAATCGTCGGCTAATCGTGGGTGTATATGTCTAACTTTTCAGGGATATTGGCGTAACTATATTTTTTTAATTTTTTTTTCGTTTTTCTTATTAATTTGGTGCCAACAAATGTTATCGGGACGAGTCCCATGTTTATTTAAAAACTAATTATAACTACAATATTTTATAGGTATTTCATTCAAGTACCTCAGAACTTTATGAAATAATTTGATCGGTAAAATACTGCTACTAGGGTTAAAAGTAGTATTTATATAAAGAAAACTTGCGACCGAAGGTACGGTTCAAATCCTTTCTGAGATAAAAGTCTATCTTTCTTTATTTTTCTATTCTACCAGCACCTGTACGCCGGTACCTCGCAGATTGTTTGTCCCCTCGTAAATTGTCATCCCCAATCAAATATCTATGATGCGGCAATTTGTAATAACAAATAAAAATTATCTCCATACAAATCTCCACCAGGAGCAGAAACAGCCCGAGTTGGTGCGACAGAGACGGCACGATACCGAGGAAGGAGACGGCGATGCGCACTTCTTCCGGTTGCGCAGGCGCAGGTGACACCAAATTTATTCCGAATTTGAAATCCGAGGTATATTTTATTCGAAATAATTCAAACGACTTTTTAAATATGGACATCCTTTATTCTGCGGTTTCGGTTGACAGTTTTATATTTGTCGTCGACGGAGTCGCGGTGTAAAAAGCGTTTGATTTATATGAAAATAATATGGTGACTGCCGGCGGGAATTTGGTCATAGTGTATTTAGGATATAGAAGCTGCAAGGCAAACGTCACAGTCATTATACGGTTAGTACGTTCGCGTTAAGAATGCAGTGTTCCATTAGGGTAAACGAGTATTATTAAGAATAATAAGAATAAGAATAAATTTAATACCATTTCACATAATGATGTTTTAATAAATAAACATTGTTTTAAATTGCAATTTAATAAAAAAGCATTGTTTTAATAAATAAACAATACTAACGCCCGTCTTGAGTCTTGCTTGAGTACGTGCGTGCGTGCGTGCGTGCGTGCGTGCATGCGTGCATGCGTGCGTGCGTGTGTGTGTGTATGTGTAGTGTTTGTAATAAAATAAACCGTTTCCCAAATACACACCTTGGATTAATGCCTGTCACCCTGCGAACTCTTCGACTCATAAAATAAAAATAGTCCGGTGATTCTAACGTGTTGCGATAAGTTACCGTTGCTGCTTTTAAAATGAACTGTTAAAACATTGGCTTGTTTGTAAATAGCTTCTGATAAATCAAAAGATAGGTATTTAAGTTGTTTTTTGTATTTAAGTTGATTGTTGTTGTTGTTGTTGTAAATCACATTTGTTACGGCTTATTGTGCTCTTTCCAGCTTGAGCAAGCTAGTCTCTGATGTCGCGCCATATAACTAGGTTCCCATAAGTAGGATCGATTTGCATTACTCTCTGTACAATACCATTGTACACCATCTTCAGAATGTCCTCACCAGCAGAGAGTTTTCTCACAACATATATGTTTTTTCTAATGTATTGGGACAGTTTCTCGGTGTGAACTTTGAATGTTAATGTGTTATCGAGATGAATACCGAGATATTTAATAGTGTCTGAGCTTTCCAGAGATTTACATGAGCAATAACAATCCGACTACAATTGTGAATTCGGAGTGTTAATTTTTTTGGCTGAACCGCGTTTAATTTAGAAAAATGTGGTCTTCTTTAAATTAAGTTTCAGGAAATTGACATTAAGCCAGTCAGATGTTATTTCCACGCCTGGCTCCGTCACATTTTGATATCGTCAGCATAACAAACTAGGTTTGCATTTTTAATCTTTAACTTGAGGTACCCCAAATATGATTGAAAGCAGATCACTAACTCTATATCCTACTTTTGTGCAATTAATATATACAAAAATTTGGACAATAATTTGAAAAAACTACATCACAGCACTAATATTATTTAAAAAGTACCTTTTCGCCTATTATCCCCGAAGAGGTAGGCAGATGTGTGCTATTATATCCACGATTCGTAAGTCCAGTAGATATACTCGAATACCCACGACTAGCCAAGGTACTAGGGCCCATGATGTGTTATGTGGCAAGACTATCGCCACTTCGGGCACATTCCAATCCGTGGAAATGTAATGCTTACTCAAAATAATCTGAAAAACATTAAGAAAAGTTGCCCGACCTGGGAATTTAACCCGGGAGCCCGAGCAGCTAACGTCTTAACAGGCGACGGCCTTACTGTTACACCACAGAGGCAACGTTATATTATTGAAGAATCGGTTGACCAAAGAGTTATAATTTAATTTACACATTGTTCTCGAGGTTTCTAGATTTTATGAGCGGTTCTAGTGACGCGTCTAATAATTGTACGTCTAAAGTTTACCAGCGGATTGCAGCGCGGCCAATTTTTCAACAAATATCGTGTGGTTGAGTGTAAAACATGAGTGACGTACCGCGTCTGCGTTACGTAATCTTCGTATCGGATTTAAGTTATAGAGAGATAAAGTTGGCCACTTTTCCGCTGTGCGTCTGAGAGCATCTCATAAATCTCGGGCCGGCGTCGATGGGTTCCCTTGCACTGATTTTATCATTAATTCTTTTTGTTCTCACGGCCATCTTGTTGTTGATCATATTTTGCACATTGACACCAAATTTATTCACCAATATTACAAGCGACATCAATTAAAACAATATAAAAATAATATTGATATTGAAAACTTAAATACTTATATTAGTACTAAATTTAATGTTAATCATTTGATTTATCTATTCTAAAAAGATAGATTGAAACTTTCAAAAAACAGTTTTTGTGCCGTTTGTAAGAATTGTTTGCCTGCGCCTCCCTAATTTTGATACAGAACCCCTCTTGAGCACGCTACACTGCTGAGCCTTAAGATACTTGCTCGCCGTTCGCATGTTCCGCAAAGGTGTCTGTCATCATCAGGACCTGCTTGTTGATAATCATGAAACATAAACAAAAATGAACATCCAATATAAGTCATTGAAATCAAACTTTAGTTTTCTATTACCATATTTAAATATAAAAAACAACAAAAAATAATGAAATCAAAAGTTCCTTAACAAAAATGTGTCCGAACATCGAAAATTCTCATGAAATTATAAACAATTAGTTAATGTCTTATAAAACTCCATTTATTTCGGCTTAATATATTATAATGTTCGAATATTATGCACAATATTACCATAATTATGTCGTTCGTATCAATTTGGTTATGGTTGACAAACGAAAGATGCTTAATATGAAATAAAGTCTAACCCTTTCGGACTCCTGAATTGTTATAGGCTTACAGAGAGTTTTTTAGTATATTAAAAACTTATAAATAACGTATTTACGATGTCGATCGCCGCTAAGCCGATGTTATATGTTGGGCTTGTTCTGTCTGTATTTATGGTTGTGGTTGAACTTTGGCTTTTTTGAAAACTTCTGATGGACGATAATTTAACTATATGAAGTTAGTAGAGTAAACTTAAATACATATTGATTAATAACTGCTGGTAACTCTTTTGCACGCTAGCTAAACTTACGTGTACGCTATCTTTTTCCAAGAAAATAAAAACGAAAGAGATAGAAAATTTCATTCGTGTCAAATTAGCCCGAAAACAATAATTAATTGTAAACGTCTTAAAATGTCATGTACAAACTAATGTTAAAGAACAGTCTTTTATCTCTTTCTTTTACTTGCATTGAAAGAAGATAAAGATAATTTAAAATAAGTTTAGTTAGCGGCTGCAGAATTACCAGGTGTCTAATTTTTAACTACTTCCACTTTTTTACTTTAGTATTCTACCGGAGAAAAATAATAAAATAGTTAATCGATGATAAAAGTTTACACTCGTTAAAAAATACAGAAATAATAATTATTAAGTACATTTTTTAAGAAATGTTTTTTAAGTAAGTAATGCTACTTTTTAGTTTATAACTTTGCATGAAGCAAGTGAGATATTTAAATAATATGTACAAAAAGCACTGCAGTGAAAGAGATAGAAAGTGAAATCAAAATCCACGGCGCGGCGTGTAAGTTTGTGTGTTACGGATCAAATGATGAAAATATTTATTGATTGTTTTATAAGTTTTAAAGGTGATCTACTTATGAACCTACAAATATTACCTATTTGTGATATTAAACAGATTATAAAGTTCTGCCACATGGTCTAAAGCGTGGCCACTCATCCTGCGGAGGGCGCCACAGGCTACATTTAACTACAAAGAGTGCGCGGATTGTCTGTTTAGCGAGCACAGATTAAATTTCAATAGAGCATATTGTAACAACTCACATTTCGGGTTTAAAAGCTTATAATGGTAGATTGGAATAATCCAATAAATAAATGTATAGTGAAAAAAATATTGTAGATGTAATATCTGAACAAAGTTTACGATTTGGAAACAAATTACATATAATATATAATCTGTAAGCTATGTCCTATTCTACAAAAAAACGATAAATTAAATCAGAATTCCGATTCAGAAAACAAATTCAGATTTTAGTTAATACCACTTGAACGGAACCCTTTACTAAGTAAAGGAAAGTAACTTACCTCGGAACATATTAGTCTATTAACTAAAAAGTCTATTAGTCCGTTAACCATTTGGTAATGATCAGTTCAGTAGTTTTAGCGTGAATCAGACAGGCAGACAGACAAAACTTCTAATAAAATATTATAAATATGTTCTTTTATTATATTATGTAGCTATAGTCTTTTCTTTTATCAATATTTTAAAATAACTTGAACTAACTACCATAAAATTTACTTTTAAACTTATCACTTTTCTTACTAAATAAAAGTCATCACAATGCGTTTCGAATTGGCGGAGTAATCGCGTAACGAACATACAAAAAACAACACGAGGAATCGACAAACTTCTTCTTATTGAAGTATGAACCCTGAGAACAAAATCGTGAAAATTTACAAATGTCTCTTAATGGTTATAATTTGGAATGTCACCCGAAATTTATATTGGAAACGATAGAAAATATTAAATATATAAATGTTAATTATTAGAATTGATTAATTAATGTTTATTGTATATGCAATGTTCAAACCGCTTTGTAATACTTCATATAATCTATCTAAAATAAAATTAAGACTTCTACACTCTACACATTACTTTTCTAATCTACCTTTAGGCCCAAATCGATTTAATCTCATTAATTTATTTTATTGTTTTTTTATAATCAAAAAGTTTGTTATAGTTTTAAGTGATTTATTTTGTGCTCGTATATGGCAATAAATGTTTTTATTATTATTATTATCTATTTTTCATAACGGATTCTCAGAACTAATGTGAACAAAAACAATCAATCGATTTAGACCCAGTCTGATAATATTTATTACTCTGAAAATATACATTACTCTATGTTATTGAATTTTTTTATGTAGTACCCGATTATTCCTTTAGGCGACAAGGTTATCCTACAAATTTATATAGGTATTTATATACTATCAAAAACGCAATGCGAACAAGATTTTAAAATCATTGGTATTATAAAATTGTTAGCAAAGCGGCTCCCTTTGACTGCGGTTGGTAGCTAATTTGATTGATTTCGTGTTCCCAATGATATAAATTACCCAATTTACATTTGGAGTAGTTTTTTATACAAATTCGTTGGATATTATCCTGGAAGTTACTATAACTTCCAGGATAATATCCAACGAAATTAAATTTATGTGAATTAAAACATAACTAGGTACCAAAGACCAATAAGTTTTTTTTTTCATTTTACTGTACTTCCAATAAAACATTAAGATAAATACTTCGTCATGAATGTTGCCTCAATTACAGGCAATAACCTATTTTTATTAACAAACATCTTATAAGAATTAAGTGAATTACAATATCATTATTTATCACTGACTGACCCGGAGAACTTCGTACGGTCTCACACTGACAAATTACTGATTGACTGATTTAGGGCGAATACACAAAAACGGGTTTCTTTACGATGTTTTCCTTCACCGTAAGAGCAATCAGAAAATGCACTAAATTTATATACACAAAGTTAAGCACAAAGATAATTAGTGCGAAACATATAAACATCGCTAGTAGCCGCATAAATCTAATTTTTATATATAAGTAAAACAAAAGATTATTTCATTTCATTTCATTTAATACTTTATTGTACACACAACTCTTATGTACTAAGGAAACAAATAAAACAAATTAAAATAAAAATGCACAAA
>DVZL01000941.1:0-19812 GCA_018236625.1 Lasaia peninsularis
AATATTTCTACTTAGACGAATTACACAAATTAATCTAACCCCAAAGTAGGGAAATTATATACTTGTGTTATTGGTTTTAGCCTAAATTACATCAGCTGTCTGCCAGTGAAAGTCGCGTCAAAATCGGTCCAGCCGTTTCAGAGACTACAAACAGACAGACAAAAATTCTAATTTTAATATTACATACAGACTCCAATTTTATTTATTTGCATTCTTCTTCAACCTTTAGCTGTCTAGAAATATATCATGGCGGCCATTTTTATTTCAAGAATAAGTTATTTAATTTTTTTAAGTCTCTTGTTCGAGTTCTTCATAAATTTATTTGGAACTCTACAATTGTGTATTAATACTCTATAAGTTTAAAGCTTTCAGGTAAATGTCTACTGCAAAAACAAACTTCAATTTTGTATATAAACTTTTTTGTTAATAGTTAAAAACTTACCACCTTCGAAATATGATTCAATTCATTAAAATCCATTTGCAATTGGCGATGTAATCTAATATATACAAAACATAGTCTTAGAAAAGAAGATATCAGCGTCAAATCTTGTGCGAGAATGTTTGATGTGCGCTTTCTATCGCATATATCGTTTCAAATATTTACATTTTGAATATATATTTCATGTATACTAAATCACACACACATTGTCATGTCACATCTTTGATTTTCTACATTTTTCTACCAAAAACAAGTAATAAAATGATTACTTGTTTTCCCCTTGTTGGTCTGGGTTTTGTTGTAGGATAGGCCAACTACCTTCCACCCAGGCAGTTCGTAAGAGGCGAGGCGACTAAGTGCTAGAGTCTTGCAACGATTCGTCCGGATTGATACCACCGCCTTATCTATTCCTGCCGCAATAGCGTCTGTGCTCGGCATTGTCGTGTTCTGGGTTGGAGGGTAGGGTAGCCGGTAAACTTACTCACGCAAGAGGCTTACCATCCCAGCCTCAAGTTGGTAACACACCATTTCCAACTTTGGTATCTATAGGTGACGTGTATTTTTTGCCCTCAGGACATCCGTCTGCTTGTTTGCCTTTCAATATCATAAAAAATGATAATATTCAAACTAACGAGATCCTAGATGATGTTACACCAATAACATCTTTGTAAATCATAGGCGGCGAGTACTTCTTAACATGAGACATGTCTGCTATTTAGCCTTTGCTTTACTATATTGTATAAAATATAAGCAATGTCGCGGGAAATGCTTAATTACCCCTTGTTTATAAGAGTCCTCTGTGTAGAATAGACCATCTACCTCTCTACCAGGCAGATTGTAAGAGGCGAGCATAGATTAACAAGGTCATTGCCAACAAGATCACTGGTGGTAGAGTGCTGTGCAGCAACTCGCCCGGGTAGGGATCCACCGCCTTACCTATTCCTACCGCTATAATGATATTGTATCAGGACAGCGACGCACCTACAACATCTATGGTTTCGATAGGCCACGATTGTCTCTTACCATCAGGAGACGCGTGTGCTTGTTACCTTTCTCATCTTATAAAAAAAGTTGGTTATTTTTTACCTCCTTCCACTCTCATAACTAGAGGAATAATCTCCAGATATGAGAGTGGGAGAGAGAAAATTTCTCTACAATTTTCTCAAAACTCTACTACGACTCTTACATATTTAAAGTTCACGTAAATATGTTGATTAGAAACCAGTTATCCTTATCAGCGAACAAAACATTGGACTTGGGAAATCGATATATTATACATTTTTGTTACCCCACTACGTAATTTGGAGGCAGTAAAGCTTAAAAGCACTTTCGGTTCTCAACAATTATCTCCCTAAAAATAGGGTAATACCCATTGTCCTGATAACACTGTATCAGAGATATATAGCCGTAAATTCTTGTGAAATACATTAAAAGATACGTATAACCTCGTTAATTAAAACGTTGGTAATTAAGTAAGAGTTTTATCACAGTCCTTGGCTTCCCCATGGAAAAAGGAAGGGCGGAAATAGAGGTAGGCACACGTGCACCGCATGCGACGATAAGGACTTCGACATGGTCGTCCCTCTAGTCGGGAAACTGGCAGCAGTCTTATCTCAACGAAATAAGAGTTATATTACAATGGATCCTGTTTTATCAAGTGAATTCTTATGAATCGGCATATTCTAGTTTTGTAACAGAAAAATATTTTGTTGTAACCGGGTGATTGAAGGAAAATGACACCGTTAGCATCGTTGCATTTAGGGTTGCCAACCTAATTTCAAAGAATTTAAAAAGTACCTTCATTTATGCTGGTTTATTTTTTCTATAGAAAATAATGTTTACTTATAGATAATAAGATAAGTAGTGTATAATAATATATTGTTTAACAAATAAATAAATATTAATTTTATTTTGAAATATTTGCACACCACACAGTGGTAGAATATGTTGATATAATTAAAAACTTGTTCTGTGACATCTTTTAAACACACATATTCGGCAAATAAATAATTTTCATTTCATTTAATTTTATTTCAAGGAGGCAAACGAGCAAACTGTTCACCTGATGGTAAGGTCTACAGCCACCCATGAACAACTGCTATACTAGAGGTATCACAATTGCGTTGGCGATAATTAAGTAGTATTACTTAGGGAACACCGCCGCCGACAACTGATTCTACAAAAGTGTAGTTCGTGGCAAAAAATGCCTACAAAATCGCACAGTAGATGATCGCCACGAATCAAGATGGTGTGGGTGAAACCAAAAGTTTTGTCGTGAGAATCTATTATGGAATTGAACAGCGGGTATAAGGTTAAAAAGTTCCTCCAAACATTGCCCATGATAAATGCGGTAAAGATGCTAAGGGAACTAACGTCTCTACGCAATGCCAAAGTGTCGAGCCGATTAGTAATATCTTGATCATCGACAATTCGAGTTGCTCTACGTTGAATGCGGTCAAATGCAAGCAGCTGGTAACCAGCCCCAGCCCAAAGGTGTGAATATTACTCCACATGTGACCGTGTTTGCGCTTTATAAAGTTGAAAGCGATGAGACGGACTGAAGTACCTCCCCTAAAATACTCGTAAGTCCAGTAGATATACTACAACATCCACGATTAGTCAAGGTACCAGGGCCCATGATATGATAGGTGGCAAGCCTATCGCCACTCCGGACACATTCCGATCCCGGGCAATGTAATGCTTACTCAGAATAATCTGAAAAACATTTAAGAAATATAGATGCTGGTCTAATTTTCATGGTTTTTGATTCGTTGGATTTGTCTCCGCCTTGAATAATCTCAATGAATATGTGATTATGAAAAATGAATAATTTTTATTCTTTAGTCAAACATTTACATGTCAAACATTAGTTGTTGTCTATCTTGAAAAATACTGTAAATAATTATTGACATTTATGCAATGTCTGTATTTTTTAATCAATTAAAATGGTTGCAAATTGCATTAAGCAGATACATGGAAGCTTCTCAAATATTTATACGCCCGTCCAAAATTAATGACAAACGTTTAACATTTACGCTTTCGTTCAGAAATGTGTTTTGTGTAACTTTAAAGTTTCTATTTCCGAAAACAATTTTTAAGAATTATTTTATAGGGTAACGAAAAATTATTTTTGTAATTTTTTTTAAATCTCTTTCTTTATTGTTCATCCTAATTAAATACTTTCCATACCATATTAATATTTATTTTGTATCATTGTATTATGTTCATCAAAGCCTAAATTAGTTCAACTAACTGACACTGACACTAGACTGTTCACTGACAGCTAGTAAAATAATAATGAAATGCTGTCAGACGAAATTAAAAAATCAGAGATCCAGAGTTGGTCTAGGAGAGTTGGCAACCCTAGTTGCACGTGGAAGGGACTTCCAAGTAATGTAAGTCAATACTATAGTATAAGTAGGTACATGCTGACACAACTTGCGCTATGCATAGTATTAAATTATTGCTTACAACTCCAACATATTTTTGTATTTTCCTCATGTGTTTTGTCCTACATGTATACTAACGATAAACGTTAACATCCTTGGTCGTGAAATGCATTTGTTCATTTAATATATACATCTATAATTAGAATGTCTGTATGTAATATTAAAATAACCGCTTTTTACTAAGTACATAATATTATGTATACAGGGTAAAACAAAATTTTTTAGAATGTTTATCTGTCTGTTTGTACCCGCTAATCTCTGAAACGGCTGGATTGATTTTAACGGGACTCTTACTGGCAGAAAGCTAATTTAATAAAGAACGGTAAAGCTACTTTAGTGTTTAAATTTTATTTAAGAAATGTATATAAAATAAATTAATCAAATATTAACTGTCGCAGGTACAGCTAGTATTTCAATATACGTCATAAAAATCCAGCCAAGTGCGAGTTGGACTCGCGAAGGAAGGATTCCGTATGTAATTTATAAAGAGAGACTAAAAATCATGTTTGTTGTATGGGAATAACCTTTATTATTTTATTAAGTTTTTATTATTATTTGTTGTAATGACAAAATAAATTTGTGAATTTCAACAATTTAGCTTTCGCGATTTATGACTATCTGGTAATAAACAGATGGACAGCGGAGTCTTAGTATTATGGTTCCGTTTTTTACTTCTAAAAAGGCGAGTTTATCTCTATAGAAATTTCTTCGAAACTAAAACAACCTGACGCTGATTACAAAACGGATATATGTTTTACTGTTTGTTATTAGTATAAAATATTTATTTAATATCCTTTGTACATATACAAATATGTTATACAAAAGGCGAGCTTAATGGGTATAGCATTCTATACCAGCCAGACTTTGGAGCAACGGAAAAAAGAAAAAAATAGACACATAACGAAAAACAAAAAAAATTGAGAGGTGTCAAGGAACACCCGGATGGAACGAAGTTTACGATTATTGTTTTATTACAATTACTAATTAATTCACTAATTAATCGATAATAAAAAAAATAATCGCGACACCACACTGTTCAAAGCGAAATTGAATTGAAAATATCTGGCTTGCCTTCTGTAAGATAGAGAGAGATAGAGACAGAAATATCAAACCGGCGACGACATACACACGTTACCATAGCAATAACAAAAAAAGTGTCGTGCCAACTTTTTTCGTGAGATTTTTTTTCGTCTAGTTCCCTTTCGATTAGGAACTTCGTTCTAAAATGAAAAAAATGAAATTATGTGTAAAAAATAAATATCCTTGGCAATACGAAAACCTATACGAAATACTGTGTTTATAATAATACTAGATGATACACCCAGATCCTCGATCTTGATCCTAGAGCAACGTCACCATTTTTTTTCCGGGTCAAAGCGGGATGTCCACGGAATTTTGTATAAAAATATATACATGTATTGAGTACGTCGGTGTATGATGCAATATTTAAGTACAAAATTAAAATTACTATAATTATAATGTAGACTAATCGTCTCTGTGGTGTAACGGTACGGCTGTCGCCTGTTAAGACCGTTAGCCACTTAGGATCCCAGGTTTAATTCCCAGGTCGGGAAACCTTAAATTTTTTTCAGATTATTCTGAGTTAGCATTACATTGCCCAGGATTGGAATATGCCCGAAGGGGCTTATAGACTTGCCACCTATTACATCTCAGCCATAGTACCTTGGCTAATCGTGAGTGTTCTAGTATATCTACTGGACTTACGAGTGGTGGATATGCTAGTACACCTCTGCCTAACCGAAGAATAATAGGCGTGATGGTACCTACTGGCGGATGGAGGTTTATTCGTAAAAGCGGGACATTTTTAGTCTGATTGGGGACAGCGGGATGGATAGCCTGAAAGCGGGATAATCCCTCCTAAAGTGGGACAAATGATCATGTTATCCTAGAGCCTAGATGGCCTAGTAGGTGGTTCCGTACCCAAAAGGTAAGAACGTAACCCTAATATTAAGACTCCGCTGTCTGTTTGTCTGTGTACAGGTGTAGTTTTTCACAGATGATGTATTTCTATTGCCGCTATAACAAATACTAACGGCAACGGCAATCGGTTTTATTTCAAACAAGCAGACGGATTTCCTGACGGCAAGAATTACACAAAGACACCAAAGGTTGCCAACCTGAGGCTGGGATGTTAAGCCTCTTGCGTGAGTAAGTTTACCGGCTACCCTGCCATCCAAACTAGAACACTACAGTGGCGAGCACTGACACTATTGTGGCAGGAATAGGAAAGTTATTCGTACCAATCCGGGCGAGTCGTTGCAAAACTCTACCATCTAGTCAATGTCACGGTGTTGGTGACAATAGATCCTGTGCTCGCCTCTTACGAGCTGCCTGGGTGGAAGGCAGTTGGCTTATACTGCAACGGAACCCGGACCAACACGGGGCAAATAATTTCCTAGAGCAGTAGGTATTTTTTGAAAATGATAGTTGGGGCGTTTTAAATGGGTTTATATGGATTTAGTAAAAAGCGGTCATTTTAATATTACATACAGACATTGAGACACTCCAATTTTATTTATTTGAATATACGAGTATGTAGATAGTATACCACCTGTGAATCATACCCAATTGTCGCTTTACCCGAGAATCGGACCAAGAACCTCGTGTGTCAAAATCGAACACTAACTACTGGGGCACAGGGACGATAAAACTATTCTTGAAAATAATAACAAACCATCAGATGATCCATCCGTTAATTCTGAATATAAAACTTCATTGTAATGTAGGTCATAGATCCAGTATCGATTTGATCTATTTTTAAGGTTCCATTACATTTAGGATAAATACGGAGCCCTATTAATAAGACTTCGTTTTCCATCTGTCTAATTTTTTGTCTGGTACCAAGCTGTATCTCATGAAGCGTGATAGATAGACAGATTAAATTGCACATCATAGATCATGTATATCTATTGCCACTATAATAAACACAAATACCAAAGTATTGAGTAAAACAAATGTCAAAATATTATAATATTATATATTTAAAAGCGGTTTATTTAAGCGGTACCCATACAATGAACGCACAGACTCGACGAATAGATGACTCTATCCATATTTGGATTGCGGTTTAATTGTTCCGAATAATTATAATGTAGCTTTAAAATGTAAACAACTGATGCTTGAAAATGAATCGCGCGAGCTATTCCTATTACCTATCTAATATCTTTAAAATAGACATTTTTGTATACATTATGTATGTATAATCAACGACCTCCAACGATTTTCATGAAATTTTGTATTTAGGGGGTTTCGGGGGCGATGAATTTATCTATCTAGGTAATATTTTCCGGTTTCATTTATCAAAAGTGTTTTCATTGAATAAAAAATTCTCGGTCCAATTTTTTTTCTTTTAATATTATTCATATTTCATCAGTATGTAATTTGCATAGTTATGAATTGTTTAAAAATCATAATGTACTAAAAAAACATCGACTCTACCAGGTATTATATGCTTATACAGTATTCATACTCTCTGTTTCAGTTGTTTGTTTTAGTAGATACTCGCACTTGGCCGGTTTTTTAATAGGAGAGCTCGTTCCGTTTCAGAGATTAGCAGAAAAAGACGCTTAGAAAGACTTTCTAAAAAAATTTGGTATAATACGTACTTTGTAAACTTACATAGGCATTTAGTAAAAAACGGTTATTTTAATATCATGTACATATAGACATTTAAATTATATTTATTTGTATAGAAGATATCGGGGTCTACTATTTAATTTAAGGGATTTGACAAAGTCACCAGTTTTGACTTTGACTGCGACTGTCATCTGACCTCTGCAGCCCAGTAGGAAAACCAGGCCCTACCTATCAGGCCAAGTTTTATTTAAATACACGAAACTGGGTTCTCACGATGTCTTCATTCATCTGAAGAGCACTCAGACACTTTACATAAGTTATAAAAACCCATTGGTTCGAACCTGGACTACTGAAATGGAACTTCAAAGCGCGAACCTCTAAACCACCGAGGCAGGAGGATTTTTATAAATAGTATAAGCATAAAGTTATGCTAGTGTTTTTTTTGTTACAACAATCGATCAAAAGGTTTCGTGATGGTAAGAGACGATCATCGCGGTTCTGTTATGACAGCGAACCAGCATACGGCTCTCCTGATGGTAAGAGACAACCGCGGCCTATAAACACCATAAATGTTGTAGAAGCGGCATTGTCCTGTGGTAAGGTAGTTGGTAGACTTGCACATCCCTAAGATCCCGCTTAGGGATATGCAAGTCTACCAGCTACCTTACCCTCCGAACCGGAATCCTAGTGCAGGTTTGTTTTCATTTGAACTTTAGAGGTCATTGCACTGATCAGCTGAGTGACACGTAATGTATTATTATTGTGTAGTCTGTAGTGTATATACCTATAGTTCTATATACCTAAATACCCTTCGCCCGAGACATACATTTCTGAACAATAAAGCGATTACAGCGCTTTATGTAACATTGTATTTATGTTAGTAAGCGATGAATTGAGCCTTTATTAGTCCTTTAACCATCGATAGAAAAAGGTATCGTTTAATGTGTCAGTGTGTGTGTTTGTGCTAGCTCCTAGACGAATGTATTGAACTTAATGCGGATTTTAGTTTCCGTAGGTACGTAAAGTGTAAAACGGATCCTTATTACTAATACTCCGCTGTCCGTCTGTCTGTCACCTGGTTGTATCTATTGATGGTAATATTTAGAATTTTACCATTGAAAGTAATTATTTAAATACACTGAAGTAAAGTTTTAATTACATAAAAGTTATTAAAATTTTTATCAAGACATAAGGCGATGATAGTTTGAATACATCTTCTAAAAACACAAAGAACATTTAAACTTTTTCCTTTGTGACTAAGTTAATTTTCGGACAGTACCTTCTACGGTATCCCCTAAATCGCGATGGCAAGACAGTTTTAAGTTTTTCAGATTATGAATTTCTGTTACGTGTGTTAGATTAATTTGTGTAATTTGTCTAGTAATATTTAATTATTATTTTATACCCTAGTACCTTGGCTAATCGTGGGTGTGTTCTAGTATATCTACTGGACTTACGAGTCGTCGATACACTAGCACACCTCTGCCTATCCCTTCGGGGATAATAGGCGTACAGATACTAGTATTACATAAAAAGTACTCCTATACAACAAACGTAATTTTTTGAGGTTTTTATAGATGATGGTGCGAAACCCTTTGTGGTTAGTTTTAGTTTGAAAACTAACTTGACGGGATGGTTCTTAATCACAATTTATGGAAATCTGTCGAGGTTTTCAAGATCATCAGCTCATTTCTTATCTGCAGAAGAGATGCTTTTAATACTTTAAACATATCTCAACCTCAGTATTTCTCTACGAGATAAGATTCGCAATGATGAAATTTGTAGACGAACGTAGGTTACCGACATAGTTCTCAAAATTAGCAAGCTGAAGTGGCAATGGGCAGGCCACGTAGCTCGAAAGACCGACAACCGTTGGGGAAGAAAGGTCCTCGATTGGTGACCACGCATCGGCAAAAGGAGCCCTAGCCCTAGGAGGAGGAGGACGCATAGGCCGCCCTCCAATCAGGTGGACTGATGACCTGAAGAAGGAGGCGGGAAACCGCTGGATTCAGAAGGCACAAGACCGGGTGGAGTGGCGTCGATTAGGGGAGGCCTATGTCCAGCAGTGGACAAACAAGGGCTGATGGATGGATCTAAACCTCAGTAATATAAGGGCGCAATCTTCTCTCTTTTTTTGGTTATTAAAAAGTCACTATTGTTCTATGGGAACAGATAGACAGACGGACAGATGACGGACAGTGGAGTCTTAGTAATAGGGTTCCGTTTTTACCATTTGGGTACGGAACCCTATTACTAAGACTCCGCTGTAAGGTCGTCTGTCTGTCATGAACCGTGATACCTAGACAGTGGAAATATTTTAAGATGATATATTATTTTGTGTTTTCGCTATAACAATAAATACTAAAAACTTAAAAAAGTTGAGAGGTGTCAAGGGACACCCGGATGGAACGAAGTTTACGATTTTTTTATTACAATTCCTCACTAATTAATCGATAATAAAAAAATCACGTCGAGGCTTTTTGTCTGAGTTTTGGAAATATCAATCCGGCGACGACATACACACAGTGGTTACTATAGCAAAAAGTGTCATTACAACTTTTTGTAAGATTTTATTACATCTAGCCCCCTAATAAAATAAATATACCTATATAAAGAATGCAAACATACAACAAACGTGTATTTTTTCCGTTTTCATTGATATCGGTACGGAACCTTTCATACGTCAGTCCGACTCGCACCAGTCCTTACTTTATTGTTTATCTGTTTTACGGATTGTTTGCTTGTTTATTTGCTCACATATCGCTGAATAAGTATTAGATTACTTTTGATCGGTTTTCATAATTGAGTCGTTAGACAAAAGCCATGTTTCTTCTAAATTGCTCCTTATAGGAGGCAGTATCCTTAAAGGAAATACCTAGTTTTTTGCTACGGGGGCGAAGTCTATAATAATAATATGAAGGTTTATGGATATAAAGCGCCTTGCTTTTAAATAAGGTCAAGAAATTAGCGCAACGTTGCTATTAAATATTATCAGGCGCTGTATTTTTACGGTGATCAAGTATTAGCCGAAAAGTAGGAAGTGAAGTCAAGTAAAGAAGAAAATTGTAAGTATGGAAGTGGAAAATCCAGCTAAAATATGAATAAAGAATACACTTAACTGTTAATTTTTTTAAGCAAAAAAAATGTGGGTAGGTATGTACCTACTCTAATATTTATATCTAAATATTTTATTACTACGCTACAATAACTAATAAATACAATATATAAACAATTAAATAAAAATGCGGACAAAGTCGCAGATATAGCTAGTATTGAGTAAAATTAATCAAATTTTGATAAAGTTTTATTTATATCGAGTGCACAAGTGAAGTTTATGAGGAAGTTAGAGTATCGTGAAGATCGCGATGGCAGGTGATTCGTATTATTAAACATAATTTAAAAATTACGAAACCAATTGCTATAACATTTATATGATATCCACTAAAATGGGCCAAGCGTGAGTGGGACTCATGATACACTATGATTTGGTATTTGTCGTTGTAGTAGCAACAGAAATATAAGTATTTATAAGATACATAGGTTACATACAAGTTCATGAGATATAGCCTGGTGACAGACTTACAGATAAAGAGACTGACGGATAGCCTTAGTCATAGGGTTTTGTTTAAAGCCTCTTTGGATACGGATCCCTAAAAACAAAAATATCAAAATTGCACAAAGAAATACGTGGTCTAACATAATAAATAAACATATCGAATCGAGAACTTTCTCAGTTTTTTTCTTGTTTTTTTAATAATGCGCTGACTTAAAAATTATTCAGCGCGGAACCCTCCTTGCGCGTGACGATTTACGCTTGGAGGACGTCCATAAGTATATTCTAAATATCACCTGCAAGACACCAAATATTGATTTCTACACAACACCGAGGATTTCAGTCCATTTTTCTGCATTAACCTATCTGCATTGTACACGACCTGGGCGTTGTTCCAAGAACAATACCAATACTTAGGTATTTTAGACGATTTCGAAACGACTAGGTTTTTTTGGGGTTATATCATCACGCCCCTATCCGTGAAAGAGGTACATATGCACCCATGATCATGAGAATATTATAATGAGTGAAAATTTCAAAAGTCTCGCTATCGCATACAGACAGACACTTACATCAGATGTCTGCCATTGAACGTCCCGTCAAAATCATTTCAGCCGTTTCAGAGATTAGCGGGTACAAACTGATAGGCAGACAAACAAACAGACAAACAAATAGTCGGATGGACGGATCGTCTGACGGACATACAGATAGACAAACGGACAGCGGAGTCTTAGTAATAGGATTCCGTTTTTAAGATAAAAAAAAATAAAAAAAAGATGGCTGAAATTCGATAGAAATCGCTTAGTTCCCGAATGAGCGGGCGCGCTGATTGCCCCATGTTTCATTCATATCCGCCAGGGGGTGGGGGAGGGGGTTTTTCAAATAGAATACAATTAGGGCTGACACAAATGAACCGCCCACATATTTTTTAACGCCTCGATGCAAAGATCGCTATTATACAGCCTCACCCACATTGAAATATCGAACTTTTTTCGTTTAAAACTTTTAATCGCGATAGCTTAACATAAAAAATATACATATTTTATGACTACAATATGTTTTCTATGAAAATGAATAAATTCGGAAAAAATTATAAAAGTTACTGGAACGCTCGAGTCGAGTACAAAACTATGTTTGAATAATTGTTGTTCGTTTGTCTGGTTGTTTATACATAAAAACGACTAATTGGATTGTAATATTTTTTAATATTAAGGCTCTTTTAATATCTAAGCTACGTTTTATCAAAACTGACAAGTAAAATTAAAGATATCTGGATTGGTAAATACTAAAAAATGATTTTGGGAAAAGCCTTGGAAAAATAATAGTAGTTATGAAGTAAAGAAACGTTAAAATTTTAAATTAAATATTTTTTTGCATAGCGTAAGGAAGCGAATTATTGAAGCGAAGGTGACAACCCTATTTTTTCGTAAAGGTCCTAAAAAAGTGTGGTCTAGACATTCAATTTTTATTAAAGGTTTTTAGTCATCCGTTTTTTGAGCAGAGTTGCGTATCGCCATTTTGAAATGTAAATTCTAAAGGATTGATCGAAATTTTAATCTTTTTTAGGGATCCGTACCCAAAGGCCATCTGTCCGTTTGTCTCCATGAAGTTTCTCATGAATCGTGATAGTACTAGATAGATAGACTATCAATTTTAATAGATGATGTACTTCTGTTGCGGCTATAATCAAATCCTAAAAAACAGTTTATAGTCTATATTCGTAGTGGCTCCCATACAACGAACGTTATTTTTTTTGCTGTTTTATAGATAATTGTACTGAACCCATCGTGCGCGAGTCCGACTCGTACTTGGCCGGTTTTTAAATTCATATTCACAAACACTACAATATAAGTGGCTTTACAACATACCAAGAACCATGAGGTCTTTGTCAAATGTTAGAAAAAATGTCAAAATGATATATGTATGTATATAAATAATATAAAATATTCAAATTACAGTAGCACGCGGCTTCGCTACATGCGGTACGCGAGCTTGGACGATTTTGACGAAACATTGCTTAGATTATTCGTTATGCCATGAAATATCAAAAGATATATCAATATTTTTATACAGGAGAGATAGAAAAATCGAAAAAGAAACCAAAATAAATAATTAGTTTTCTAGCCTTATATATCTTTTTGTAAAGTATTAAGTTCATTATTTTTTTTACAACTTTAAACGTACACGAGCTTAGTTAGATCTGGAAGACGTAGATAAATAAATATTGTTAGCCCAAGATCCATAACAGCCAGACCTTTGTTAAGAAAGTCTTCAAGATATGTGTCAAAGATTCATTCTCAGTCATCATGACAAAAACACAATAAGCATCGTAAATAAGTATCAAGTTTGTAAGGTATATAAATAATACGTGTGATAGATCTCGTCAAATAAAAGAAATGTATTTTTTGTGTTTTTTTATATATTTTTTTTTACACACATTTTAGCTTTTTTATATTTTTTCTGTCTGGCTATAGCACGGATCATCGGATCTCACTCATTGTATGCGCATAAAGTAGTAGGTCTAGGAAGTCAGTGTTTATTTTGGCCGTCAGCTATAGACGCTTCTAGACATTCAGATAGAGTATAGTGATACCAATGTTGATCCAGGCAATGTTATTTACTGTGTAGGGTGACCAGGCGCTACCTAAAATAAGGTTGTTCGCGGACTGTCAAAAATGTCGCTTTTAAAAAAAACTTTGTTTCCTGTGACTAATACACAATATTGAGTACTATAACTTCTTTTGACATAGACTTTTACAAAATTTGGCATACGAATAGCATCTGAAAAATGCATTGAAATAGGACTAACATTTTCCATTACAAATTATATTAATTGTTAATAAAAAAATGAATATTGTAAAATTACAATACAAACGACACAAAAACAGAACGATCTTTTTTATTTTCATTAATAAATTTAAAAGTAAGTTTATTGTATAGTAATTATTAATTGTATTATTATTTGAAAATTAACACCATATTACCTATAATTTTAGTGTAGCGGGTGAAATAAGATATTTTAGTTACAGACGTATGTGCCAGTTCTGCCTTATAATATATTTTCTATCATGCCGTCTGAAAGCTACGAGTATATTTAAATATCGATGTTTAAGTGAAAAGGGGACAATTTTAAATATTATATTGCTACTTTTAAAATAACTAGGAAATCAGATATCAAAATATGAGTACGAATCACGCCCGAAGGGTTTTAGTGTTTATATGTATTTGTAAAAATAGTAAAAAAGTCACGCATTGTATGGGAGCCTCGTTTAAAAACTATTTTATTATGTTTTTTGATATTCCGGTAGCAAAAATACAAAATCTGTGAAAATTTCAACATTCTAGCTACCAGAGTTCATGAGGTACAGCCTGATGACTGACAGAAAAATAGAGAGATTGATAGTGAAGACTTAGTAATAGGGTCCCATTTTCACCCTTTGGGTACAGAACCCTAAAATTATGTCCACGGTTCCTTTGGAGGGATTTTCTCAATAAGTTGGACAATGTTCCGTTAAAAGATTTAAAAAAATAAACATGTCACAAAACCGCTTGTGTCGTCAATATATTTCATGATTCTAAACTAAATGAGTCACTCTTGGCGACATTTAAAAGATATGCATATTTTTTATAAGCTTTACACATTTAGATCATTGCGTTCTATTTTGGGCTACATAATGTACATTAAGGAAAAGTGCTACAGGACAAAAAGTGTTTTTTTTTTACGTTTTTCTTTTTATATTGTCCTAAAAGCGACCCCGTTAATGGTGACACTAGTCACAAACGACCTGTGCTCCAATTCTATTTCAGTTTCTCTGACAGAATGCTTTCCCCGCGGTATGTACTTAGAACATTTAATTAAAACTGTCTTTTTTACTCTTCATCCTTATTTTCGTAATAATTAATATTTTTAGGTGTTTCCCAAGACTTAGTTTGCATTTTTTTGCTGTAACAACTTGAGTTTGATATAAATATAGCCCATGCAAATCTCGACAAAGTATGCGAGTTTCAATGTGAAACATTGTAGCGTGAACTCTCGACAGACGAACAAAGTAATAACAAAATAACTAAACTTAACTAAACTTGCCTATTCCTGCCGCCATAATGATATTGTCGTGTTCCGATACGGAGGGTGAGGTTGCACCTACAACATCTATTGTGTCTATAGGCCACGGTTGTCCCTTACCTTCAAGAGACCCGTGTGCTTGTTCGCTGTCTTATCTCATAAAAAAACTCAGTTTGTTATTATATAGTACCTATAAGAGGCTCGATGGTTAGTGTTTAGCGCACTTTCATTCCGGTTTTCAGGGTCAAATCCATGTATGAATGAGTTTTTCTAACGTACATTTTCGGAGTGCTTTTAAGATGAAGATAACCATGGTTAGGAAACCCGGTTTCATGTATACGAATTCGACCTAATCTAGAATTGGGCCTGGTTTCCCTTCGAAATTAAAGTTCAAGTTTAAGTTCATTTATTTGCTTTCAGTAGACGACACAGTTCTTAGGTCGCACGCTTAGAATTAAAGTTACTTAATTCAACATTTATGTAATACTAGATTTTTATATGCTTTTATTTAACTTGCAATGTATGTATGTAAGGTTTGTGTGTTCGCGTGGAATCTTAGAATTCAATTTTGAAGTAGATATCTTCACCCGATTGTGCTAAAATTTTGTATACACGTTTAGTTTGGATGACAATGCACAATAAGGTAGCACATCATTCTAAATTCAATATGGCGGACCAACCAAGATGGCAGAATAGTTGTTTTAAAGCACTTCTATAATATTGGTATCAAATAAAACGGCTCTATGAAAGCAACTCGATAAATAATAAAAGCTTTTTCTAAAAAGTTTTTTTTATGCTTTTAATTTATTCTATTTCACTATAAATATAAACTTACATTGTAATTGTATATCAAAAGGCTAATCCACAAAATTTGGTTAAAACTAATCGTTTGCGAAACAGGAAAGAGATATATCAAGATGTATTCAATACTATAATTTTTGAAAACTTTCTCCCTTATTTATCACAAATTGCAGTTTTTGAAAATCACCTTTGTGGTCGAGCGTATTCGGTGTTCGACTTTCATGCACGGGCGTCTCGGGTACAATTATTGGGTAGGGCAATTTGTTCTGTGAGTTTTTTCAGTTTATTTGAAAATATATATTTGTCTGGGATTAGATTAATCACGAGACCTAATATCGTCGGCTAATCGTGGGTGCATAAGTTTGTCCCTTTGCATAACCCTACGGGGTGTGGGTGATATTTATTTATTTTATGTTCTACTGAAATTAGAGCGATACTTATTTTATTTATGTTTTTTCTCTAACCTAGGTTATCTGAAGACATCTCTTGTCAGAGGTAATCTCGCCTTTTGTACTCTTTGTTATATATTTTTTTCTTATTAATTGATGTAATATCTCATGTGTACAATAAAGTGTTAAATAAATAAATAAAAAAGTCAAACAAGTTGAAGTCAGGTTTTTAAAGTTTTAGTGCGTTTAACTTATTAATACAAAGCATAAATAAACATAACAATACTTTCGTAAATATGATCTCACAACCCAAGTATCTATAGTTTGAGGAAAACCTATGGATAAACTTACGTTGACTTATTAACTACCTACGCTATCCAAATCCTATTCGAGTGGTGTCAAGAGTTTCCGAAAGTATATTATTTGTATGAAGAGAGTACGAATAACGTGGAAGCAGTTAAGTGTGTAAAAACCGTGAATTTGGCATGACTCTCTGTCTACCCTAACGAACTTGGCGTGAAGGTATATTTACCACCCTATAATAAAAATACATAGTTGAACAACTCGGTAAACGTTAATTGCCAAAAGCAATAATGGATTGTAAAATATTCCGTCCGTTCCGCGAATCGATAGCGTGTTCCGAATTTAAACTGTATGTCCCCGCCATTTTTGTCGGATCTAATGAACTATTAAACTGCAATTTGGCTGCGCGATGGTGGGTAGATGGCACTGCGCGCACATATTGATCGGCGGGTAGGGGCCAAGTTCTGTTTAAGTTCTGCCAAGTCACGGAATGTATTGCTGGCCATTGTGGCGAAAAATGACGGGGGGCCAGGGACTGGCGCTCAGAGTTTTGTGCTTACGCAGTTGTTGTTTGGGATTATGGGTGTTAGGATATTTTTACTATACATATAAATGAAGTGCCTGTAATAAATGTATCCATTTAATAAGCAATCAATAATTATATAAGTAAATTAAAAAAATATATATTAACAATTCAACTTTAATAATGTCGAAATTTTATAAAAATCAATAATAGTTAAATATATTTTATTGGATCAATACATGCCTAATGAAGTATAAGTGATGTACATAGAACATAATTACATATAAATAAATATAATACATTAAAAAAAATTGCATACTTTTTCACTTGGTAATAACTAATAAATTAAAAGCAAAAAAAAACTTTTTAGAAAAAGCTTTTATTATTTTTCGAGTTGCTCTTAACGAGCCCTTTCGTAATTTAATATCCATATTGTAGAAATTTTTTAAAACAACTATCCGCCATCTTGGTTGGCCCGCCATATTGGATTTCGAATGATGTCATTTACCTTATCGTGCATTGTCATCCAAACTAAACGTGAATACAAAATTTCAGCTTAATTAGGTGAAGATATCTACTTCAAAATTGAATTCTAAGATTCCACGCGAACATACAAACCTTACATACATACATTGCAAGTTAAATTAAAGCTTTTAAAATAGTGTTAAAAACAAACCATTAGAATTAAACCCTGTTTATCTAGCAAATAAAGTTTATTATTATTGTTATTATTACTCAAATAACTAATATTAATGATAAACAAGAAACTAAAAACATTTTTAAAAATTTTTGTTTGTCTCGATGTAATGAGGAGTAATTTAAGCTACTTTTATTTTAGAAATATGTAAAATAAATTCAAACTCGGATAAAGTACAAATAGGTACTTTATAATTATTATAAAGTACCTATTTGTGACCATGACTTTATATAATCATTATATTATATCCTGTACATTTATGTTACTTTAAGTTAACTTATAAGTTTAATTTTAAGAATCCATTTTGTAACATCGAAGAGGAAGGAGTATGGATAACACAAGTTCTCGTGTAGTCTAGTTCTAGTGTTTATAAATAAGTTGGAATATTTAAGTTTGGATAACAGAAATTGGAATATCCAGATTTACCTTCTTGAACTTTTGATTATGAGAGTCCATTTTGTAATATTAAAGAGGAAGGAGTACAACACGAGTTCTTTTAGTGTCGGTACTGCGTATGGATAAATTGAGATATTTAAATTTAGATAACTAGAAGTGGAATATCGAGGGAGTATAGTCAGGCCTCCGCCACTCGGCCGTACCTACAGCGATAAGTACCTACAAAATTTCGTGGCGCCGTCGCCACTGTAGTACCATAGTTATTGGAATATTTAAATTTGGACAATTGGATTTGGAATTTCCAGAAAGTATCTTTTTCTTTTTAACTGAATTGCTATATAATATTTTAATTATCCCGTACTCAAAGCATAAAAATGGAACCCTATTACTAAGAATCCGCTGTCCGTCAATCTGTCTGTCTGTCGGTCACCAGGCTGTATCTCATAAACTGTGATAGCTAGAAAGTTTAAATTTTCACAGATTATTTATTAATGTTGAATTTTCTAAAAATGGAATAATCTACTCCCGTACAACAAACGTGTTTTTAAGTAATGTAAATTGTATAGCAATTTATTAATTTTTTTGGATATACTTGGGTTTAACCGGGTCACTATTAACAAGACGGTGGTAGGGTGCTGTGCAGCAGATCGTCCGAGTAGGGTAGTCCTTACCTATTCCTGCTGCCATAACGATATTGTCGTGTTCTAGTTTGGAGGGTAGGCTAATTGCTGTTTGTATTTCCGAGTCTGGCTGGTTATTAAATTTATTTTTGTATCTATTTAAGTATTTCTATGTAAGTAGTATCGTTGTCTAACATCCATAAAACATGCATTCAATTTGCTTACTTTGGGGTTAGATCAATTTGTGTTTATTGTCCAGATGTGGTATGTGGTAGGTAGTGATGGCTTGCCAACCTGAGACTGTTGGCTGCTGTCACCAGCTCTTTAACCTTCGAAATCAGAAGGTGATAGAAGTGAGCAGTAATTTTATGGTAGTAATGGTATGGTAAATGGTAGTATGGTAACTTAGGCTTGGGCTAAAAAAATCGATATATCAAAATATCGATATTTTTTCAGAGTAAAATCGATATAAATGAGCGATATTTTTCCCATGATATATCGATTTTGGTTATTTATTTTCAGATATCAAATTCGTATCAAAATCAATATACTTATTTTTAAGTATATTGATTTTGCTGTCTCTCTGCTGTCTGCCTAAGCGACACATTGCGTATTTGACCAATCCCATTTCTTAAATTTATAAGAAGAGCAAGAAAGCAGCATACTGTATTGGTTTAGTTTCTTTGCTTGAAAAAACTGATGTCAAAACAGCAAGAGGAGCTAAAGAAAAACAGTCGAAGATTTTGACAATTTTAATTAATCGCTTACCGCATTATTAATAAACTATGATTAACGTCAGAATAACTTTACTCCAAGACTTAGCATAGATTAGGCAATTATGGTATTAATAAACAAGGAGTAAGGACGGAGTAAACCATATGGCTTCGCGGAATAACTTTTACTCCCGGAGGAAAAGTTATTCCGCGGAGCCATATGGTTTAACGCTGGAGTAAGCATAGATTTGTATGGTATTTCCAATTTT
>DVZL01000942.1:0-19805 GCA_018236625.1 Lasaia peninsularis
TCCCGTTAAAATCGGTTCAGCCGTTTCAGAGATGAGTGGGTACACAGACAGACAGACAAAATTTCTAAAAAATACTATTTTGGTATATGTAACTTGTAAACATAATATACTATACATGCATTCAGTAAAAAGAGGTTATTACATACAGACACTCCAATTTTATACCTTCCATCGTCAGCACTGGTGGACTTTCATGGTATATTTTCTTTAAATCACACACTTGTATTATTCCACAATGTTTTTTATTTTCTGTTTTGCATTACACTTAAGCTAACTGGATTTAACTTTTTACAGCATCATCAGGGCCTCGTAAAAAGTGAAACCGGTTAGCTAAAATGTAATGTAATAATATTTTGGAATAGTACTGTAACTCCAATTTTATTTATTTCTATTATAATAAATAATCAGTTGTGAAGAAGACCTTGAAATTATGTAATATAATGATTATTATAAACAATATATAAAAATATTATAAGTTATTGTTGTATGTGCATAAGCGTGTATCGATTTGATGTACGAAACAAACTCTCCAACTGTAGAGTCGCCCCGAGTGTTGTACTTGCTTCTTGTGTGTTTGTATTCTACTTATACGTAGATAACATCCGGTTTATGTTTGTTGCTTTATATTTATCTTTTTATACTGATTCAATCCCAGTTACTTTCCGGAACTCGTCTGTTTGTTATTATAACATTAATTACACGTGTATTATTAATAAATATAGAACCTCGGTGACTTAATGGTTCGCGCTTCGGACTTCCATTTCGGGAGTCCAGGTTCCAACTAATTTTTTTGCCAAACAACAACAAACCAACAATATCCTTACAGTAATATTATATTCCCAGTAATAGACGATTTAACAATGTTTTACAATTAAAGCGGTCAAAGACTAGTAGCTTAAGCTATATCTCTCTGAGAGGAGAACAGTATACCAAATATCACACGCTTAGAATTTAAGTGACCGAATCCAAAAAATGCAATTTGTGATAAATGAGGGAGAAAGCTTTCAAAAATCATAGTATTCAAAATATACATCTTAATATATATATTTCGTGTTTCGCAAACGATTGGTTTTAACCAATTTTTAGGTGGATTAACCTTTAAAGTACACAATCACAATTTAAATTTATAATGAAATTGTAAAATCGAGTATTACATACATTTTGAGTTATGTCACTTCAATTCTAAGCGTGCGATATGTAAAGTTGCAACCAATAGGCTAGTTTTAAATACTCTACTGGTACTTCTGTCTACAACAACAACAAATACTAAAAATAGAATAAAACAATTATATAGAGAGTGGTCCGATACAACAAACTTATTTTTTTGCGGTTTTTATAGATTATGATACGGAACACAACGTGCGCGAGTCCGGATCGCACTTGACGAGGTTTTATTTTTAAATTACATTGAAACCAAAAACAAATTATTCCACTACTTTGCTAACTTCATATCACTTATACAAACTTTGTTAAAATTCACTTCCACAAATAAATGACATACGAAACGCGGCGCGCGTCACGCGGTTTACAAACCTAGTTTATATTAAACATAATTAGTTTTTGGTATGTTTGAAACATTGAGCCAGTACAAGTATGTCTAAGAGATTTAATAGACAATGCCACGAAAGACAGAGTTTCTTGTGAGTTCGAAGTTGGATAAGTTTCTGTGCATACCCTTTACTAAAATTGAAATGGTTATTAGAATACCGTTTTCGATGCTGCTATGTAATATCGTAATAGTAATCATTTGTGTCATAGAGTTTTTCAAGTCATTCAGGAGACAAGAGGTAATAAAATGTCATACATTCATACATTGGGACTCGAAATAGTATTAAAAATATAAAACATAGACTTACATTTTTCCCTAGTTAAAAACCTCCAAAAAATTGCAGTCAGAGTTCCGTAACTAAACTGTCAAAACGGGATTCTGTTACAAAAACTCTACCGTCCGTTTTCCTGTCTGTCTGTAACCGGGTTGTATCTCATAAATTGTGATTGTGATAGCTAGACAGTTAAAACTTTCACATATTATGATGTATTTCTGTTGCCGCAATAACAAACACTAAAATATAGAATAAGTTTAATATTAATTAAAAGGGCTCCCATACAGTGAATATATCACTATCCGTATTTGATTGCGGTAAAGAAGACGAGTAGGTGTTATATTAATTCTACAAAATAAGCAAAACATTGATATTAGAAATATTAAACGTGGTTTTTAGAGTTCTGTATCCAAAAGGTAAAAAAGGAATCCTATTACTTATACTTAGCTGTTGTCCGTCTGTCAGCCTGTCAGTCACCAGTTTGTATCTTAAGAATGCTGTATTTCTGTTGCCGTCATAACAAAAATGCTAAAAAAACATAAAATATATGTATAAAGGCACTCCCATACAGCAAACGTACAGCCACCTCGCACTTGGCTGGTTTTTATTTATTAATTTTGTTTTTTCAAAAAAAAAAACGATCGATTTTAAAATAGATTCGAAATTGTTTTTCCACTGAGGTCTGAGGCTGACCAAAATTAGATGAAACATGTAAACAAATGTTTGCAGTGAACTGTACCTAAAGTAAATGTTTGTATAAGCTCAAGTTTAGTTACTCCATAGGGATGCTCACGTCGATAATGTTGTCAATAAATTGCTGGTATAACTTCTTGGATACGTAATTAAAACTTGTGTAAGCTACACCATGAAAGTAATTAATACAACTATTAACTTTTATGGAGAATTACTTGTTTTGAAAAAACTAGATAGACCCCCGACTTATTCCGCATTAGAATTTAATTGAATAAAAGTAGCCTATTACTCTTAATTACGTCAGCTATTTTTAAAAAAATTGGTATATATTGTAAAATAAATAAATATCATCAATAAGATATCATCTAAGAAGATGACAGATAAGAGACAGGCAATTTCCTGATGTAAGAAATATAAAGTGTCGGGTATAAAAAGTCACAAATATTAGTACATATTATAAAACAATTCCTCTGTCTCTCCCAATGTTTGAAACGTCGCAACAGATTTCGATGTGGTTTCATTTAATAGATAGAGTGATTCAAGAAGAAGCTGTATGTATAACACATGCATATCTACTATATCGAGAAACTCTGATAATTTTTGAGATTTCTAATGTGATGATGTCATAAATAAGCGCATTTTTGCACTTATATTGAAAAGGCTGACTGAACTTTACGAGATAATTCAAACTAATGTACTACAGTATTGTACATCTTAAAAAGGTCTACAAAAAGTTCGTGATCGTATCATGTCTGTATCTTAGGGATAACTCACGTTTTATCTTTAATTTTTAATAGAAATAATAGCTTACTAACGAAACAATTTTAAGCAATATAACATTAATCCTTATCAAATTAAATGTCTTAAACAAATTGTACATTTAATATATATAAATATGGTACTTTACAGCATGAGATTTTAATGAATATATTTGAAGATATTACAGATTTAAAATGCAGGGATTTGTCACTGAATGACATATTTTTATTCGAACGAAGCCGGTGTGGGCTGCTATTTAAATATAATGAAGAACATTCGTGTAACTATAAAATGAAATTAAACAAACAAATTTTATGGAGAAACGGAAAAGATTGAAAATATTTTTCACATTCTCAATTCAAAAAGATGAACTAGTACTGACGTTTTGTAAGCCAGACCCTCGTGTTAATATTTTAATATTGTGCTAAATAAGCATAAGATATTATGTTGAACGCCTTATGTGTAAATATTCTTTTGTTGTACTGACATTTTCAGCCTACATTGTATAAAGAATGGACCTAAGAAAAGTGAATTTTGTACAATGAAAGAAAGATTAACAAACACCGTGGCTACTCTATTTGGGCGGGTTGAAGTACGGCCAGCTGTCACGCGATATCATCAGAGGAGGCGAAATAAAATGCTAAACCAGGGCTGCCAGGGCAAATTTACATTTTACCGTATGCTTAGCTTTTATTGAAACAGTTATTCTTCGTCCTAGCCTTATCCCGTTTTATATATCAGATGATAGAGCGACTGCCACCTGACCTCTGCAATTCAGAAGGGAAACCAGGCTCGAGACTATAATACGGAGTTTCCATACAAGGAAAACTCTTCACTGTAAGACACATAAAATGTACTTGAGTTAGAAAAACTCATTGATATTGAATCACCATTGGTCCGTTGTCAACGTGAGGCTGACTTGGAAAATCTCTTGCGAAAGTAAGTTAACCGGCTAACTTATCCTTCAATCTAGAATGAGACAGTGGCAAGCACTGACATAACGTCAGTTATTAACGGCAACAAAAGAAGAAGGAATGGGTAAGATGGTGGTATCAAGTCGTTGCAAAACTACCACCCAGTTGACATCAATTGGCCTATTCTTCAATGGAACCCGGGAGCAACAAGTGGGAAATTCTGCTGAGATTGTGCCAGGAGTAAAGATTTTAAGGTTTTGTGTCAATTTTAAGCTACAAAAGGCGATATATTTAAGATATTGATATACCTATTCTATATTTTTATACTAATAGTAGCTTAAATTTTACCCCCTATGATGCAGTAAAAAGCCAAATCGGCCGGCTATTACAAACAAATATTGGAAAAAGGTGACCGATTAAATCCCTGTGAGAAAGTACATGTGTTTTTCATTCAAAATAATATGAATAACATATTGATGTTATTTTGATAACCTGAGAAGAAGTTATTGGCTAGTCTACCCTCCGAACTGGAAGATGACAGTGCATTAAAATGACAAATACTTCACATTAAGTTATTGAAATAATACAACAGAACCGCAAAAATCTATGTTAAACTAATAATACTTTTCTATCTTCAAAATAAGAAAGTCTGTGGTATATCTGAGAAATAACAACTCCTTATATATCAAAGCTATTTACAGAAGATGTATAGAATTTACCCTTAATTTAGGGAGAATCACCCCAAGTTGGTATCACTGGGCTAAACATTACTGTTACAAGTTCCAGCTTCTTTTTATACCATTAGCTATAATTACTTCTTACAAAGGCAGCGAGTTTCTTTTGAAATAATTTTAAGTGAGTTTGAAGATTTTTCCTTAAGTTCAATTTACTCAGCTAAAGTACGTACATTAATCTTTATATCTGCGTTTACTTGTTAGGTGTTGAACTTTAATACTATATTTACGTGCAAGTTTGTAAAACATCTAAAAATGATGATGGAAATTGGTTTATAACAAAGAAATTAATTGCTGATAAGAAATACAAAAGAGAAACATTTAATACTTCAAAATATAAAAATAAAACTTTAGGTAGTAACAATAACTTTTACCGTAATAATATTAATATTAATATTAATAGTCTCGGTCCGGCTTTGAGTCAAGAGTAGTGCAACTTGTACTATGGTGACTCGCCATCCAGGATTTAATATAGTTGACTTCTACCCGTGTTGGTCCGGGTCCCGTGTGTAGAATAGACTCCCTGCGAGGCAGCTCGTAAGAGGTAAGCATAGGCTGACTGGGTCATTACCAACAAGACCACTGGTGGCAGAGTGCTGTGCAGCAACTCGCTCGGGTAGGGATCCACCGCCTTACCTATTCCTACCGCCATATTTACTTTGTCGTGTTCCGGTCTGGGGGGTAAGGTACCCGGTAAACTTGCACATCAGGCTAAACATTCCGGCCACAGGACAGCGACGCACCTACAACATCTGTGGTCCACTTGTCAGTTGTCTTATCAAATAAAAAAAGACTATTTGAGGGCGTATAAGTGCCTCTGCCAGCGTCTTTGCGCATGTGTGCGTGATGATATTATCTTTATTTAAATATCAATATTTAAAAATATTACGCGTATATGATAAATGTAATTCCAGGTAAAAAATAATACTCATTATCAAGTATAAAATAAAACGTGCTCATTGGACCTTTATATTATGAACTATCTCTAAACACACAAGAATAAAAAAAAACATTATAACAAACATACAAAACGTTCAGTTGAATAATTAAGAAGTCGTTTTTGAAACCCTCTTTTTGAAGTCGGTTGACAAAAAACCAATACTGTAAAAATATACATAATATGACTTTTATTTATAACAAGCGACCCGCCCCAGCTGCTACGCACTGGCTTACTATACATGCCATATACCTTCCCCTTGAATCGCTCTATCTATTTAAGAAAACCGCCTCAAAATTCGTTGCACAGTTTTAAAGATTTAAGCATACTTAGGGATATAGGGACAGAGAAAGCGACTTTGGTTTATACTATGTAGTTATGTTAGCTGTGTCTTACTCCGCATTTTTTTTTTATTATTTAATTTTATATATATAAATAACATTCTAAAATAAAAGTAGCCTAATTACAACAACTGCCTTCCAGAGAAAGTCCTATCAAAAGTCGGTCAAGCTGTTTCAAAGATTAGTAAATACAAACCAACATACAGACAGACACACAAACATTCTAAAAAACATCATTTTGGTATACTTAAATTGTAAACATACATATGCACATACATTTAATAAAAGGCGGTTATTATTTTAGTATTACATACAGACACTCCAATTTTATTTATTTAAATAGACATGGAAACTATAATATGTATACCCTAGTACCGGAGCAAACACATAATATTACTTACTTTGGAACTAGATTTATTTATGTCTAATATGTCTAAATGTTTATGTCTTATACCTTTTATATAGTTAAACAGCCGAAGGTATCTACTTTATAACCAAATGTAAATTAATTATTTGAAACGAAATAAATATATATATATTAGTAAGTGCATCTAAAAATTCTTCAAGACAACCTTTTCGTTCGATAGTCGAGATCGGAATGACTCGTTTAACTTTGGAATGACATTTTAAAATAAAATTACAGAAAATACAAGATAAGTAGGTAGTGACTTTTCTTCACTTATAGCGAAAGCAATCTTGTCCAGCGAGCTTTGAATGTGCTTGTGAAATATAATTTCGATCGGACGGCAATCAGTGCCAGTTGAAGACGGCGCGTGAGGCGACTCAGTAAAATATTAAATGTACGCTACGACGTGGACATTCTTAAACTTATTTAAACAATCTCAAATCTCATTTATTTATTTTTATGGGATAAGACAACGAACAGACACACAAGCTTCTGATGGTAAGAGAGAACGTGGCCTACAGACACCATAGATGTTGTCTTGTGGTAGACCTTATGTGCAAGTCTACCGGCAATCCACCCTCCGACCCGAAACACGATAATGTCATTATGGGGGAAGGAATAAGTAAGGCGGTGGATACCTAATCGGGCGAATTGCTGCAGAGCACTCTACCACCAGTGGTCAGTTTGGTAGTGACCCAGTTACCCAGAGGAACCGGACTATATCGAACACAATTACAATCTCAGGCAACTTTTTATTATAGATAAACTCATAGGAACAAGTTTCTACCAGGGAATCGAACCCAGAACCTCGTACGTCAAAGTCGGACACCGACTCGGTCGCATAAGATAATGCCTCCTATCTGCCTCTCTGTCTGTATAATGGAACCTAATGTCGTGGGCTAATCGTGCCTGCTTATGTACCTCTGCCTACCCTTTCGAAGATATGAGCGTAACGATATTTATTTATTATTTTGAGGGTTCCGTACCCAAGAAGTAAAAATGGAACCCTATTACTAAGACTCTGCTGTCTGTCTATATGTCTGTCTGTCCCCAAACTGTCTCATGAACTGCAATAGCTAGACAGTTGAAATGTTCACAGATAGTAGTGTTAATTTCTCTGTACGCCAACTAAACTTATTTTAGATACATGCTATCTTTTTCAGTGACATACAAATGAAAGAGATAGAAGATTTCAGTCATGTCAAATTAGACAAAATACAATAAATTGTAGTGCATTTTTCCAAGTAGTATAAGTGTAGTTGGCGGCTTTGTGCCATTTTCATAGATGATGGTATGACTCGCACTTGGTATGACGGATTTTATTTTATTCATTTTTAAATTTTAAATACCTGGTCTTAACTGTTATAAACTGAAGACCCTCTCTTCCTTACACACTGTCTGTTCTGTAAAATATTCAGGGTCAGGTTTCCTGGTCCTCGCCTCCCTATTAATATTCACAAGTTCCTTAAAGTTCACTAACCTTTCTTGTAAACTTAAACATCACTTAAATGGATTATAAAATTACATGAAAATATCAAGTTTTAAGACATTCACTTTCAAGTGCTTAGAAAAATATTTACAACGAATTATTTAATACTTAATGAACTTAAATGTCGCTCTTCGAATTTCTTTCTACATAAGCGTTTTCGTGGTTTTAAAATAAAAAATTTAATAACCATAACATTGACATGCATATTTTCTTAAATGCTTTTATTATTATGCAATACTTATATACAAACGCTTTTTCGTTTTTTTTGTTTTTGTTTACGTAACAAACGTCATAGAATACATAATATGACGTTCATATAGTTCTTTATACATTCCTAAATATACTTACTTATTCTTATAAATAACTAACTGGTAAGTCCGTCACTATTTTGAGTTGGAAAACTCATTGGTATACGGCGGGTTTGAACCTATTGATATTTAATTATAATACGATAAATACGAAAGTTTTAGAGTATGTTTATAACTATTTAACGCAAAAATTACTAAGCAGTTTTTATTGAAGTTTTACAGTAATATAGCACCAAAATAACATATGGGCTAAATTTTAACCGACTACAAAAAAACAAGTATAATTTTAACGTGATAAGTATTATAAGTCGGAAGCCAGTAAAAATAATACTTTTACTACTTTTAAACTAAGTTTAATGAGATAATTATTATGATAAAAGTGTAAGTTTACTGGTGTTCTCATTAACTTTTTAGCGTCGTTGCCTTTGATAGAACTTTCTAGATAATGCGCAGCCACTTCTCGGTGTAATACCTGCAACAAAAACATTTATGTTGAATTTTATCCTTGCATTCATAAAGATGCTAGATGTTTTCCGCGTCTACGCCCGTATCTTAAGATTCTTCTCTTTCGCAGAAACCTTGTCAGATATAGCATATTATAGAAATATAATTATAAAAAAATCCGTCAAGTGCGAGTCAAGCTCCAACGATTTCTTAAAATTTTGTACTTCAGGGATTTTGGGGGCGATAAATCGATCTAGCTAGATTTTACTTTCAGGTTTCGATTATTAGTCGTGTTTTCATTAATTAAAAACCTTCTACAATATCTTTCGAATACGAAGCAAATTAATTGTCTGCCATCGGTCGGGATATCTGGTGCCTTATAGCGCAAGAAACCCGGGTTAAAATCTCGGGCCGATTGTTTTGTTTTTTTTTCTTTGTGTATTATTCATATTTCATCAGTAAGTATTTTACATAGTTATAGGTAAATATAATTCTAAAAAAACATGATGTACCTACTGAAATATAACACCGAGACTCGGTCACCCAGGTACTATATTATCATATCAACATCTTTGAAAACTATATAGCGTAGGATGTGTGGTGATATACCTATAGACATACATATCTTGAATCCAGGTCCCTGGTAGACGGAAAGTATCAGAAAAGTGATAGGAACTGATACCCTGTTGTTCACATAGGGATTTACTATACATATTATAGATAAAAACCAAAAATACTTATGAATGCATTATTTATTTATTTAATCATCATTTGAGCTCCCTACATTTTGAAGTATAATCATCCTAATTCGATAGGTGACAACAATTGATTTACAATATAATCCTATTAATAAAAACATGCCTTAAAATGTTCAATAAAACACTGTACTTCACAAATTTATTATACTTAATCTTCTAAAAATTAAACAAATGCGTTAATAATAAAATAATCAAACTTACATAAATTCATAGTTAAATATGCTTTCATAAGATGTTAAAGTTGTAGTTTTCTTTATTTTTTTTTTATTTTAACCGGCGTGACTATTTTTTTAATTTGCTTTTTATGTTACAACTTTAATACTTCACTGAAGGCTCTTACGGAATGAACATTTAAGAATGTATGTTTGTCGGTTCCTCGTGGGTAAAGCCGCGGACAACAGCTATTGAAACACTTCAAAAACTCTGGATTATTGGATTATTACTTTAAAATATCAAAAAAGGTTAAAATTTAGACACATTTTCTCATAATATTGAAGTAAGTACATGAATATTTTTATAAAAGTTTCTAAACCCAACTATATTGAATCTAAACCCAACTAGAGGCACTTCGCCGTGATGGAAGCATAATAACCTACAAAAATCTATTCATACTCACTCAAAATTTTATCTTGATAAGATTTTAAGCAAAGTGCAGGCAGTGATTTCTGAAACTTGCTAAATTTTATGAAAACTTTTACCCTTAAAAAAGATTAAGACGGATATTTAATTGTAAGTTCAAGGTGGTGTATCAATCGTTTGAAAAAAGTTGTAGTTGGTGTACACCCACAAGTAAATTGGTCACAAAAAAATTGCTATTTCATTTTTTATTTTTTTGAGACGACAGCAAATAAGCAATCCGTGTGCTTAAAATTTTTTGCTTAATTTCATAGATAATAGTGCGAAGCCTTTCTTGCGCAATTTTGGCTCGCACTTGACCGTATCTTTTATTAACGCTCTCATAATAAATTGGTGTTAATCAAGTCATTGGAATACAAATTTATATTACCCTGTATCTTTAACGTACAATCTCCTTGTGGATGATTAATGTTCCAAAATCCCTAACAATTATTGGTTTAGGCGTGTTACGCGGTGGGTCACCGAGATATTGTAAATGTTGATTGGATTATACGTTAGACTCTGTGGCGCTATCATGAACATCTATCGACATGTTTTTTTTTCATTTTTTTAATGGGATACTACCCCTGGCTTTGCACGGGTACATATGCATAATATAATATCCATATAACCCTTCCTCTTGAATTACTTTGTTTGAAAAAACCGTTTTAAAGACAACTAGAGACAAACAACGGAAATTTGTTTTATGCGATGCAGTGATAGACACTCGCTGCCGCGCGCCGCGGTCGGTACAACCGCAATATTATTTTCCCTACATTTTAAATAGGTATGTAATATCTTCGAATATGTTCATTCAAATCTCATGCCGTAAAAAGCAATATTAATGTTCAAGATACATAATTGGATAAGGATTAATTGCTTAAAATCGCTTCGTAAATAAGCCATTATTTCTAGTAAAAAGTTATGGATAAAAAGTGGGCTATCCCTAAAAAATAGACATATGACGTCGTGTACTTTTTTGTAGATATTTCTAAGGCATACAATACTGTGCTACATTATTTTAACTAATATCTTAGGATTTGCAATGTAAGTGCAAAAAATGTGCTTATTTAAAACATCGAATTAGAAATCTCAAAAATTATCAGTGTTTTTGTACTATAATTATGCAGGTGTTACACATAAAAAAATGTCTCTTAAGTTATTTTGTCTACTAAAAGAAACCGCATCGAAATCCGTTGCATTCATTTCCGTCCGTACATTTCATTTCATATTTTAAAATTGTAAACAAACATAGGGATTGACAGACAGGCGGAAGTAACTTTGTTTTAAAATATTTAGGGATTTCATTGATATTCATATAAAGTCGTCGCCTTATTTGCTAAACGATTAAAACATATTTTTTGAGTAAGGTATAAAGTTTTTACTTTGAATATATTTGACTTACTGTAAAAATACAACATATCAACTCAAAAAAATACAATATATCAAGCACGAAAATAATAAATAGAACGGTAATTACCCTTCTATTATATTATATTTACTTTGACAATTATGTATAACTCGATCAAATTCTTTACACACCACATTTTGATTTATTTTACCGTAATATTTTTTTAATCGCTTGTGTGCTGTAATAGTACGGCTGTCGCCTGTTAAAACCATGTAAGGACCAGGTTCAATTCCCAGGTCGGGCCACTTTTCTTAAATGTTTTTCAGATTATTGCCCGGGATTGGAATGTGCCTGAAGTTGCGATAGGCTTGCCGCCTATCACATGATTAGTCCTAGTAGCTTGGCTAATCGTAGGTCTTCTACTTTACGTTTACTGGACTCACGAGTCGTGGATATACACTCTGCCTACCTCTTCAGGGATAATAAGCGTGAAGCTTTTTTAAACTTTTACCACACAAACTAACATATTATGTAGGTTGCGAAATCACAAGCAACCTCAAAGTATACAAGGAAGTGTTATATGGTTATTTACTTAGTTTTAAATACGATTATACCTATTTAAAAAACGAATAAAAAAAAATATATTGTCACGTCCATATCCCCGAAACGGTTGGCAGAGGTGTATATGCACTCACGGTTAGCCGACGATATTAGGTGTTATGATGTAACAGCAATTCCGGGTTTACTCGCAATGTTTACCATAAAAGCACTCAGAAAATTACTTAATTTAGAAAAACTCATTGGCGAGTTGTAACTGCAAGGCGAGTTTTGAACCTGGACTGCCGAAATGGAAGTCCTAAACTCGTACCACTAGGCCACGCAGGCTCTTTTCTATTTTTTTTATAATCCGTTTAATTACATAGTGTATTTAAAAATATATATTATGAGAATTAAACGACCATTCAATATTTTCTAGTACGCCGGGAATACTAGGATATCAAAATGTATGTAGTCTGCCCACCAAGACATTTTGATATTACTACGTAGTTATGTGATTTTTTTACTTTATATGATAAGGCAACAATTAATAATAATTTTATTTTTTTTAATTTTAAATTTTAATTTTTGAAAATTTATCCTAAGCTCAAAAAGTTTTTAACAATTTAAAAAAAATAAGACATGTTAAAAGTTTTACTGTTTCATGACTTCTACAGATTAATTAATTATAGGTCATCCATGAAAAATATCGAATTGTAACTTTTCGATATCGAATGTACGTGCTAGGAGTGTGATTTGTTCAGTAATAAGGTTGTTTATCTCTGGACTTTTAGAGGAAAATGTTACCTAGAGTATAATTTATTCGACACAACCACAAGGTAGATTTAGCTTGTGTAAACGGAATGTTAATAACGTTTTAAAATTGACAAAGTTTTACAGAAAACAGAATAACAATTTGGTATGGATAAAGAGATACGCGTCACAAAAAATTATCTATCTATTTATACTGTTATAATGAGTGTTCTTCATTTTTGTAATACAGCTTGGAATGTACCAGGTATATTCAAAAAATTTACAAGCTCAAAAGGTTTTCATTTCAACCTTAGATGGAAACGCATCGTTACTTCTTTGGTGTTTAATCATCAGATATCTAGGATGCTGTCAAAATGCTGTTAAAACATACGACCACAATGTTAGAAAATGTTTTCATGTTCGATAATGTTCGTAAACATTTCTAAACATAATTAAAAAATTGTAACAAAATAAAACATTTGTTATCATTTTTAAACATATAATCGAGGCCACACTAGAGTAAGCGGCGATTGCAGGGCTCGGTAGCGTACTAAGCTTATGGTTATAAAATGTTTGTAAACATTTTCCATCAGTGTAGGAACACCTAAAACATTTAACAATTCCTAACAGAATATGAAAATTCTTAACATTATGTTTGTTAAAAAATGTTTTTTAAGCATTTTTAAACAGCAGTGTGGCAGCGAGTTGCTGCATTTCACTCTACCACCAGTAGTCTTGTTGGTAACCTATGCTCGCATCAAACGAGCTGCCTAAAAGAAAGGCAGGTGGTCTATTCTACACAGAGGACCCGGTAACGGTACTGTGTGATGACCACGAGACCGTCCTATAAAGAAAAGCGACTGAGATGACGATGTTTTAGTGTATACTGTATATTATCTACCTCGTTGGTATTATATATATCTACCTACTTTAAAAACCAGCCAAATGCGAGTGTTCATTTTTGTGAAGAACATAGTCTGTATTTCTGATTCTGATTTTGTTATCTATAGAATAGAGTTATTAAGTAATACTCATATCATAAGCCTAATTTCTATAGCCTTAGATAAATTACTCAGCAAAAATACACCATAAATAACTAAAAGAAAAGCAATTTCCTTAACGACACACTTCAAAATAGGTAATATTTATTTATAAGAAAATCATACAGAAATCTTATGCTCATAATAGTGTTTTAAAGTCAATTTTCTTCACTTTCAAGTTAAGCTGTATCATGGAAGCGGTAAAATAGATCACTCCCTGTTGGAAAGCGTCAATCGCCTGCTGATTTATAGAGGGAGCTTCGGCGTCGGCGTCGACTAAACTGTCCGGCATTTTGCTCGAATTGTAGCCCGAGCTACCGGCAAACAAGTCACTCACCTGCCGTCTCTCCCTCATCGAAAATGCGAACCCTAGTAAATACCTTTATAAACGAATCCATTTTAAATTCCGAATAGTCTACCGAAAACACGACCGGAACTTCCAGACATGACATGCGTGTTAACGAAATGCTGCCGCTGGTCAATTATACAGCGAATTTTACAAAGTTTGCGTTGAATTTACGTAATAAATTAAATTGTGTCTAATATAACTGTTAGGGGGTGTGGTATTTTCAAAGTTTTCCTTTAATTAAAACTCAGTGTAAAACAAAAATGAAGAAAATTGGTAATTTGCAAAGGTCTTTTAAACTTTCGATTCAAGTTTGACCTAAGAATTCAATCAGTCAAGCAATAACTGCAAGCCTGAGATCCCGTGTCGAGCCAAAACCTTTATTATTTTGCGTACCTACGGATTTGTAATAAATTTTATTACTGTGTGGCACCTGCACGCTACAATTTTTGTTGAGTCAAAGGTTGACTGATAAGTTCGCCTTTTGTATAATTTGTTTTGAGTGGTAAACAAAAAATAAAATTTGTGAACAAAAAGTTAAAATAAATAATAATAAATGGATTTGTGCTTGCCACTTAAATTTTATTAAATCTAGAATATTCTAAATGCTTGCTTCAATATAGGTAAGAGAAAAGGGACGCTGGATGGAGCGTTTATCTTGAAACTTGAAGTAAATAAAAAACGGTGCTATAAAATATCTATTATATTGCATGAAACCATCGGAAATGTCCAGCTGTTACGACAAGACTTATGTAACATGTATAATTAACATTTTAATTTTTGGCACTTGATTTCCACGATGGTAAGCAACGAGTTAGACGCTTTCAATAAATTAATTAGTTGTTTCTGAAAGACAGTCAACGTAACCGAGATCTCCATTTGTTGTTCCCTTTAAAAATACACTTTAAAAAAGTACCTTCACACCTATTATCCCCGAAGTGGTAAGTAGAGGTGTGCTTGTATATCCACAACTCGTAAGTCCAGTAGATACGAGTATACTAGAACATTCACGAGTAGCCAAGATACTAAGTTCCATGATGTGATTGGTGGCAAACCTATCGCCACTTCGTGCACGTTCCATCCTGCTCTGTGTAGTAATGCTTACTCAGAATAATCTGAAAAATGCTCGATCTGGGAATTAAACCCGAGACCCTACGCAGCTAACAGTCTAAACAACCTACCCCTACACCACAGAAGCGAACAAAATTACTGTCTGACTCTTGATGGGATCTCGAGCTATAAGACCGGGGAGCGCTATTGCAAAACTTTACATCCTGTTGTTAGTCTTCTATTGAAAACATCTTAGCGCTATTCGTACTTGCACGGTGGGTAATAAATTGTTATTAAGCAAGTTAAATCAAACTTATTTAATCTACAAATGCAAACGAAAAACAACCTACGACCCGTTCCTCGCAGATAAAATGTGTTTTTAAAGAAGCGCTATGTCATCGTAGCTAAAATATTAGTGGAAGTAAAAGTCGGGAACATTTACCGAAAATTACTTTCATGGGAAGAAGCTTTTCTTTTAGGTTTACCTTGAGATGTTTATAAAAGGGTACTTTTTGTTATTTGTCAATGGTTTGGCGAAGAAAACTATTTTTGATTATTACGTATTATAAACTATTTATGATGATTAGTGATTGAGATTTTATCATCATTATCATCGCATTTGTGGTCTTAATCTGTATCCCACTTTGACGCGAGGGGTCCCGGATCAGTTTTTTTAGTTCATCTCAAAGACATAACGTTCCCTGATGTGTCCGACTTGGAGACGAACTTGCCACCAGTGATATGATGGGACCGTCGTCCAATCGTGGGTGCATATGTACCTTTGTCAAATACTTTCAGATAAACTGAAAATTCTTATAAAGATACCCACGAGATCTCATGGGTTAAAAAGTACTTCAGTTGACTACATAAACAATCATGATAATGACGATAATACAAGGAAGTATAGAAGGTATTACGTAAAATGATCCAGCAATCTAATCCAGATTATTTCAGAAGCAAGCGATTGAATGAATGGAATCATTGAAATCAAGGATCATTGGGATGGTTAATATTCATGTTTCACGTACAACTTGTATTGGAATATAATTGAAACATTTTAGGAACATTCCAGAAGTTTTTAGTTCAATTTAACGGCAATCAGAACGGCCGTTGAAAGAGACGCGTGAGGAGAATAGATAAAATATTAAATGTACAGTGGGCGGTAAAATAAACGGGGATAATTTTGTATTTGTTATTTCATTATTTTGCTGTATTACGAGTTTAGTTTTAAGATACGCTCTTTTTGTATTGATGGTAATATTCAGAATAATACCAGTACAGTGAAGTAAAACATTGTGAGGAAACCCAAACTCATAGAAATCGACTTAATCTAAGTTTGGTTTATCTTCTGGGATGCAAAGGTGAGATGGCAGTCGCTATGCGTAAAAACTGGTGTCTTAATCGAATCCCCTAGATTAGGTGGCTGACCCCGATATCGTCTGATATAATACAGGATAAGGCTAAGATGAGCGATTTAAAATAATACCAATGAAAAATAATGATTTACATACACTGAAATAAAAGTTTGATGACATAAAATTTTGTTACAAATTTATCGAGAAATTCCGCAATGACAGATACCACTTCTAAAATATAAAAACTTTTTCCTTTGTGACTTAGATGATTTTCGAACAGTACCTCCAACAATATTTTTCTCGTGAAGCTCAGGGTACTGTCTGGAAATCACACTTCTAACAACAAATATCTCATAGAGCCGACTGTCTATTTCTGTGTCTTCGACTTTCACGAGCTCGGTTTGTTTTGACATTGTGTAATATAGAAATCTTATTAGCCTTAACTAAAATCTAAAGCTTAGTAGCCTAAGTTTTAGCCTTGGTGTTGCTGTAAAAAGCAGAACAGATCGGTTATTTGAAGTTAGGTGTTTGTGGAAATGGACTTAAATTTTGATGAAAAGCGAATGACAATCGCAGAAGATAGTCATGAAATATACTCATTAAGCTAAAGGTACTATCTGGAGATTACCTGTCTAAAACATAAACATCTATCTCATTCTCATAGGGCCAGCAATCTCACTTTCACAAGGCTGGTTTATTTTTACTTTGTGAACTCCACTAAATTCTCTCGGATAGTGCGCCAATCTATCTCTATCATGAACATACCAGTTCCACAAAAGATATACCAGTTATTGTTCTTTATTTCATTGCACATTCGATAAAACATTTATTAAATAACGAAAAATTTCGTATTAAAAGTAACATGTTCGCATAAGATTGTGCCTCTTTGATTATTAATGTACCATCCGGACAATTTAAATATTAAACTGGCGAAACATTCGGAGGGCGCCAATTTCGGTTGTTTTTATATGACATTATTTTTTACAGTGACTTTTTACGTGTTCCAATTAAACAATTGTTTGCGCCACCGCGTTGTTTGATCGCAATGGAGGGACATCATCAATATGTGAAAATCTCATTCGGGCTTTAACATTGGTATCGTGAAACATTTATGACACAAACACAAACAGAAACCAAACAATTTTACGAATGAACGTGCCATAGCATACAATAACGTGTGATTTTTAAGTTCAAAGCGCTGAGTTTAATTGATCTTTAGGGAAAATTGAATCCAATATCTATAGCAGTTTTCTATTTGTATTCATCGGCTTATCTCTATTCGACTATTAAATTGTTTTCTATAATGGATTCTGGATTGTAATATTCAATCTGTTGGTGGATTCTGTGATATACGGATTATGAAATTTGTATTTTTTTATATTAATACTATCTGCACCGCGACTTCGCACACGATAATGTCGACGGCCTGTTGGCAAAAGTTTTTAGTGACTAAGTCAAGCAACACACACTTTTATGACCGAAACAGATCACATCGCACCCTGTCAGTAATATAGGGATCAAGTATATATTTTGTAAATTGTGATTTTAAACGCTAAGGTTACAAAATGACAATATTCTCTATTAAATAGCGCTGACAGAAAGTGATATTTCTCAAACTTCACAATTATAAGTTACATAAAAATCAAGTTATTTAAAAAAACTGATGCACAGGAAGCCAGAATTTTTAAACGTTAAACACCAAAAAATACTTTTTGGATTGTGCCCTTATATTATAGACGGTGCTAAAGGTTTTTTAAACATAATTACATGATTTGAGGTTATTCCCATTTTATAACTATCTACTTAACTATATAGAGCTTCCCTAATAATTTTGCGTTAGCCTGTTTATCTAATCTATATATATCTAATACCTTTAACGAGCAATTCTTGTATATGAGCGATTTCGAAATCGGCTCGAACGATTTTCTTGAAATGTTGTACGTAGGGGGTTTCGGGGGAGATAAAACGATTTAGCTAGGTTTTTCAGGTTCCTTTTATTAATCGTGTTTTCATGGAATAAAAATCTTTATCACTACAATACAATACAATTTCTGTCAAGTTAGTATAGCTCAGTAGCTAGGTTCGAAACCCAGTCTGTTCGATATTACTTTTTTCTTTTTTTTTAGTTCCTACTTTTTGTGAGAAAACTGACTACGTGTTCCTTCATTATAGCCAAATTTAGATTTTGACTTTTTTCCTCTCCCACAGAACACCCTTAAGTAAACGGGATAAAAAGTAGCCTATAACCTACCTCGAAACATAAGCTATCCACTAGCCAAATTTTGTCATGATTGGTTCGTGTTCTGTTGCCCGTTTTTAGTCTCATATTTTTCTTAACATCTTCACTGTTCAGAATTCAGTCTTCCACAGTTTTATTATATGTATAGAATAAACAGACTGATTTACAGATATTATGTAATACACGTAACCTACAGACAAAGTTGGTAATTATGTTACCAACTTTAAGCTGGGTTGATAAGCCTCTTACGTGAGGCAGTTTACCGGCTACTCTAATCTCAAAATTGGAACATGACAGGGGTAATACTGACGTTTTAGCAGCTGGGAATGTCCTAGCAGAACCGGACTACCTTCGCTAGCTTTATTTGTGACAAATAAGTTCAACTCTACAAATAAATAAAATTGGAATGTCTGTATGTAATATAAAAATAACCGCTTTTTACTCAATGCATAATAATTATGTATTTTTACAATGTACATATACCGAAATAGCATTTTTTATAATTTTTGTCTGTCTGTCTAATTGTACCCACTAATCTTTGAAACGGCTGGATGGATTTTGACGGGGCTTGCACTGGCTGACAATTTTATTTTAGAAATGTAGTAAATAAAAAAATATATTAAAGGGGAATGAAGTCGCTAGAGCAGCTAGTTTATTATAAATGAGCGGCGTGGTAAGACAACATAAGGAGCTCAGAATCAATAGACAGAAAGAAAATATTGTCACGCCCATACCTGTAAAGGGTTACTCAGAGGTACTTACAATCACCACAATAATATTAGATACATTAAATGAAAATAAAATTAAATGAAAATTATTTATTTGCCAAATATGTTTGTTTAAAAGTTGTTACAAAACAAAAGTTTTTAATTATACCAACATATTCTACCACAATGTGGTGTGCAAATATTTT
>DVZL01000943.1:0-19803 GCA_018236625.1 Lasaia peninsularis
CGATGGCCAAATGGATAAACATCCAAAATACTCTTTTCGATTTCATTAAATTCAAACAAATGCTCACTGTAGTATCTTATCAACCTGTTAGCCTTCATTAAAAACTTGCATTTGTTCCCGGTGAACTTCATCTGTATTCATTTATATATCTTGTATTTATAAATTCTTATTATGTACTATAATAATAAACGAAATATAAGTTTCAAGTTTGCCAATAAAATGGGTGTTATGCTTCTAATAAACTTTATGTTTAAGGTTGGATAAAATACCGAGTTGCTTTCACGTGTATTTATTGGTGTACTAGCTATTCCGGCGAACTTTTCAAATGTTTTAATAGTTATCCTATTCTTAGCGAAGACCAATCCAAAAAGACAAAACTTATGATAGTAAAAAAGTGTATAAAAAAACTTTAAAAATTATTATTCATCTTCGTTTTTTTATAAAGAATCACTAAAGAATCAGAGCGAATATTGCTAATGTGAGGTGATCTTTTCCCATTAGATGAGTTGGAAAAAAAACACTAAGCTAGCAAAAACCTTAGTATAGGTATTGAAATATACAGAAATGTAACCGACATTAATGTATTTAATAACTTAGCGCACGATCTTGTTAAATGGTATTTCTTTTGAGGTCGGTTTTAACAAACTATTGCTTTCTTACGGTCGTAAGTTTCCTATAACTTTGTATTTATAAAAAATCGGTGGAAGGCTGAGTCGTGCATGAAGGGTTTGTAACGTTATCTATAAAAAAAGGCAAAAATCAGGTCTTCTGTATAGAAGCTTTTAAATTCTGCAAAAAATTCAACTGTTTAGCCGTAGTATGGAAACCCTGCTTCATGAGACATAGACGGGCGGACAGCGGTGGTTTATCAATAGGGCCCCGTTCCTACACTTTGGGTACATAATACTTAAAACACTTAAAATATACTAGATTAAGTGTTTTAAGTATTATGTACCCAGTTCTGTTTCACATCGGATCACTAGACTTTTGTCTTTGCCCATTGATTATGTCATCTAAAAAGCTGCTCTACTAATTTGGCCGTTGTTTGTATGTTTCTGGGTTAGAACTCCGGATCTACAAACCGGTACATGAAAAGCTACTTTCGCGTCTTTTGATGATTTATCACTTTTTTATACCGCTGTAGTCTAGTTAGGTGTTGGTGTTGATTCACGAGGTCCTACGTTCAATTGACAGGTTGGAAAACTTGTAAAGTTTTTGTAAAAGCCTATACTTGTATTATATGCATATTTTTTTATCTAACCGGAGATTTACCTTTAGATGCGTAGGTAATTAGTTTTAGAAAAGAGTGCTGTTTAAACGAGATTATAGGCAAAACTGCTGAATCAGGATCACAATTATACCAGTAGCTAGTGATAGGGTCATCTCAAACCTATGCCAAAAAACAGTAACGATGTTGATCTAACTCACAAAACTGAAGGTATTATTTGGAGATAATACTTCCAACAAGGAACGGTTTTTCATTATTATATAATTATTTCAAATAACTATTTCATTAGTGTAGGTCGGCTAGTTTCAATTTTGTCAACTCCACAAAATTTGCAGAAAGAGAGTTTAGCCAGTTAGAAAGAGTTAGTTACGTATTAGGAACATGTCCTCGTTAGGAGTGTAATCTCCAGAGAGTACCAGACCCATGGTCATAGATATGGATAGAACATTTAACTTGATCTACCTACTTTTAATTTTTGTCAGATATTTTTATACGCGAGCCATAATTTTCCCAGTTGACATAACACGCTTGAGAGATTCTTGAGCTTTCTTTATGCATTGACAATGTTGGGAAACTTGAATTCATTGTTCATGATTTGTATGCAGCGTACGAGTTAGTTGGACTGCCAACTTTCCATTGGCCTTTTGTCTTGTTGCCAGTGGCCTAACAGGATACGCTTATTGTGTTTCCACCGTGAATTATTATTAATTTGATTGATCGCTGTAAATAATTGTTCTGAAAAGTAGGTGAATTCCCCCGACCATTTTTCCGTTCTATAGCCCCGCGTTTGTTTATCAAGGTAACGATTTTGATGGCTCACTATTAATTTTGCTGCTTAAGTCATTTTTTGCTGATCCTTTTTTTTGTTGTAAGTATTAGGGAAGAGACTTAATATACAATTCGATAATTCTTTATTGTTCATCATATACAAAGAAATCACAAAAAACAAAAATAACTGATTGATACGCAAAGACAGTAATATTGTCAATGTGATCTTTTGATACATTTTTACTTGGTACCTGTAGTATCATAGGGCCTTATATCCGTTAAACTGGGGTGCATATGTACCTCTGCCTCCGCCTATGATATGGGCGTGATGATATATTTTTTATTTGATTCATTTTTAACAGAATTATTGTGTATTGTTTTTTTGAAATGACGAAAACTAAACAGAATTTTCTTGATGTAGGTTGAAGTTATGGACGTTAGATATGATCTTTATAATTGTAACAAGCCCTCAATAAGGCTAATACATGTAATAGTAGATATTGATCTCCTTGAGTTTGCGGAACGGAATGTTATAAATAATTATACTTAGTTACAGCTTTATATTTAATGGCTGTACTTAAATGTGCGGAAATCTATCGCTAGTCGGTTTTATAGCCAACAGTGACATTTACTTATCGTGAACCTTGGCTTTAAAAATGCTTTAATAACTAACTTAACGTTACGTCAGATCGATCTTCTAACATATGTATATAAACCATTAGTACAATTTTCAGTCATTTTTAAATCTTGACTCGTATTTTTAGACTGTATGTAACTAACTTATATTCGACGACAAACTGTAATTATTATAGATGTAAGGTAGCTCTATTTTTTTTATTGAATTTGTATAAGGCAAACGTGCAATTAATTTATCAATGCACAGGTCAAGTTTTTAAGTCTAGACTTACTTAAAATTCCGAAAAAAGCATGATGTGGGCATCCACTAAGGAAGGATGTTTCTAAATTCAACCCTCAGGAGGTTGAAATGGGGGATACAAGTTTCTATAATCTAAATAACAACTAATACTAGTTATTTAACACAACCTTGTAAAAATTTCGACTGTGATTAAGTTAATTTTCAAAGACACTACTTTAAATTCTTACTCGACTTCATACACAATAATTTACAAAACTATAACGAAGTGTGTGAACGAATTGGCTTTATTTCGTGTAATACACGAGAATTGTGTTACGTTTTAATAACATATCTAGAGGACAATCGTGTAATAGAGCTATTTGCGCTGGCCCTCAATGCCAGCCCATTTGCTCTGGTTTCGAAAGCTGCGGGACAACCGTGTCATGTCACTGACTTAATCACGTAACATGTGCGACTGGTATCACGGTACAGCTATTAATTAGCCCCCAGAACGAGAAATTATGACAGGTTTTACGCCTACGACGCCTACATCCCTGCCTGGATAAAGTTTGATATTGCTTTAAACCTAAAAAAGCTTTGGATCTTTTATGAAAGAACTAGTATTAGTTTGAGCTGTCCAATTTCAAATGTATACTAGGTTATCTCATTCAAATATTCGTTTAGAAATACTCCTGATTCTTCTGTTAGGTTTTAGACAATTTCAATTACACTTGATCTACTATTTTTTAGTCATTTGCTCATTCATCTAGACGCATTCAACATAAATTTGGCACGCAGGATGGACTTTTTAACCCTTCTCTTAAGTTTCCCTTCAGAGAACTGTTTGTTAACACGGGAAAAGTAGCGGGCGTCTGCTACTATAAACTAGTTGCATGTATTATTGCAATCATTATAATGTATTCCAAATACAAACACGGGACAGTTATAAGCCGCACAAATGGCTTTCGCCATCGGTAACCATAATGATACCTATTACTGACGCGTGCTGTCTTTCTATTGTTTGTTTGATTTTAAGTTGCGCTTTGTGATCTACTCATTGATGAATTGTCCGAAGCTTTGTTGTAATTTTTTATCATCATTGTTGTTTAAAACTTGGATGCAAGCATCAGATACTATAAGATAGTTTGATTGTTGTAACTATATAAAAATAAAATAACCATTTAATATATTCAAAACTTGGGATTATTAATTTTGCTTGTCTTTTAATTTTTTTTTTGTGTGATATAATAAGCATTATTGTAAGAAAAAAACAAAATTAAAAAAAGATAAGCTCCCCGAGTTTCTTTCGTCGAATATCTGTAAGCTGTAGCTGTGTTCCGCTCCGACGGTGAATTTTAGAATTGTATAGACGCGTCACTAGTACCGCTTGTGAAATAAAACATTATCTATCCTATTCTAAAACTGCATTCCATATACAAATATGCTAAACCCTACAAGGTTTTCTCTATTGGTGAACATAATGATGGCCATTAACTGGCGCGTGCTTTTTCGATTTTCGTTCTTTTCGATTGTTTGTCTGATTCCAAGCTGTGCTTTGTGCTGAGCTCAATAGCTTGATGACTTGTTGGGTACCGAACCTTTGTTGGAAATTGACTGTCATTATACATTGATCCATTATTGATTTCAATGTCACTGATAGACTGAGGCGAATTGGCAAACTCGCGAACATATTCGGTTAATATTAATGCCATTTTACTCCTACTACTGATACAAATAAACAGGTTGTTTTCTGTGTTTTCATTTGCCTTAATTTTCTATATTAGCTGTGACCGCGTCTTCGTCCGCTTTTAAATTTAACTAAAAAGTAACCTACACTACTCATTATATTAGTTATCTGTCAGTGAAAGTCCCGTCAAAATCAGTCCAACCGTTTCAGAGATTAGAGGGAACAAATAAACAGATAGACAAAAATAGCAAAAAAATATTTTGGTATATGTGCCTTGTAAACATACATATTCATTTAGTAAAAAGCGGTAATTTTAATTTTATATACAGACACTTCAATTTTAATTATTACTATAGATGAAAATGTGATGCTTAATAAGCCTTCTTTACAAAAGTTGTTGTTATTTGGTTCTTTCAGATACTAGCGTTTTTGGATATAAATGTTAAGCCTTCTTTACAAAATTTGGTGTTATTTGATGCTTTCAGACGTTAGTGTATTTTGTTATAAACATTTCACATAAATTAACTTTATATATTGATGTGAGTTTGATAAATATTTCTTTATTAAATTATTAAAAGTAAAAATACGATTTTTTTAAGCGTTTAACTTTTCCATTATCACCATTAGACACTATTCATCGATCAAACACGGGCTATTATAGTAATCATTATTAAGAAGCAAATAATGTCAGGGTCCATATAATTGTCGCGTGGTCAAGGCGACAGGCGACACCATCTTGCAACCAGTTTGGAGCTGCACGTCCACTGCACTTAACATACCTGCATGTAGACAAACATTCTTATGTGAACCATCAAGATTAGTTGACAATTCAAATACTCTTTATGACCTTACGTTATGAGAACTTATGAGAGTAGACGTAAGTCGGTGGTGGTAAATCTCGTATCTTATGGAGATCTTTAAATTTGTTATTATTTGACGGTTTGTGGGAGATTTGTTGCATGGGAATTGTTTGTACGCTCGACAAATGGTAAACCAAGGTGTTATCAGTGGACTTGAACAACTAGCCTTAAGGTATTATTTAAATACCACGATCTTAGAACATTTCTTGTTATCAAGATTTATCAAAAACACTGGGGAGATCAGTAATGTGATATGTAGGTTATAGAATGGCTAAATCGCTTATATGTTCAATTTGGAATCACTATTTTGAATGAAAAAAAAAAAAACTTGTAAATTTTTACATATCACTTAAAATTATTTTGCCGATCGGTTTTGCTTTACACAGTATCAGCACGGCTAAAACTTAAGTTACATAAGCTAGGGTGCTGAAGTAAAAATTGGGGTACTACTCTAGAAAACAATTAAAACAACTTTCTGCTATTTATATCACAGCATGTGATTTAGATCGATTAACGAAAATTGATCCAGTTCTACGAGACTAAAGTCGTGACTGTAGATAATATAGTGAGTGCGCACGCGCCGTCTCGGGGCCGAACAACAAAATATTTCGAAGCTATTTTATGTTCTTTGTCATGCGTTTCATTGTTAGCAGATTTATGATTTATAATGCCTTTATATACAACAAGGTTATTGTGACGTTGAGTAAGCTTTTTGCATTCGCGTTCGCCGGTTTCAATAACAAAACTATTGGCATTTAGTGTGTACTATAATAACTAAATTCAATACTTGGGTGATTGGTTTTGATGGATATCATCTAGAAGTGCAGATGTATTGTTAAACGCTTATATTTAAAATTCATTTGTTTAAACATTAAAATAACCGAACGTCTTTGGCTTATAATACTAATATTTTAATCTAAATAAAAAAACGAAATGATGTTTAAATGCCCTTATGTCTACCTTTTGTTGATTAAATTAATTTTAGATCTCAAGAAATTATTTCCTTTTAACCTTAGGTGCTAGATTTACATAGCTCACATTATTAAGAATGTCACAGTTCATTTTGCAGAAATTTAGCTACTGAACAAGTGTGGTATGCTAATGCCAATGCAAAGTTCATCTCTATAATAATTTGGTTGCTAAGAATTTTCATAACATTATTGTTTTTTTTCCTGGAGCAAGTTATTATTCATAGGTTAAAATTTTTATCGTTCCTTGTTACAAACTGTGTATAAAACAATGCTTTTGATTAAAAAAATGCATATTCACTTACTCTATGTCTTTATCGGAAACATGTTGGTTTCGTAACAAATTGCATGGTGCTATAATAATATAACACATCAAGATAAAATGATTGCAAACCAAATCTTTATAATTGGTTGTTGTTAACATTTGACATGCAGTTTGTTTTTTGAAACAATTATTCGCATTATTATGATGCTACGTGATGCTAAATAATGAGTGCGTACTACTTTCTTTTCTTTTGTGACTTTCTTGGTTTTTTGTTTCGTAACGACAATGGTTACAGTTTGAGTTCTACGTAACCATTCATTATATGCAGATGTTTACTCTCAACACTATTACAGCATCCAGTAATTTTAATATTTTTCGCATCAATGTCATTATACATTTCGAAGTTTTTCAGAGAAATGACGCTTAACCGTTGAACTTACGTTTAATGACTCTCAGCATATTAACCTCTTTGTTTATTGTTGCAGGTATTTATTCAACAACTTTGGGTAACAATTTTCTATCTATCAAGGCTGTGGGGTAAACTACAATTAGCGTTTTTATCACGATAAGTTATTATCTACTATATTGTTTAATATGAGTCGCTTGTGCAATGAGTTTCAAAATTTTTCCGCCGTTCTGGGCACTACCTTTTGGTGTTTTTCGGAGCGTGGCGGATAATAGGCAACCTTAGATTGCACCCGAGTCCTTCGCTCGTAGCAGAAGGAAAGCTGACAATTTTAATTTGGTACAATTTGTTTTATTAACAGAATTTTCTTTATCAGTAGTGTTATCTACTACTGCATCAGTTAATATCGAGTAGTCGTTAAATAAGTTTTGTTTTAAACTAAAGCTTAAATTTTGTATTTCTGTATAAGATGAAATTCACTTATCAAAAAGGTTAAAAAGAGAACGTTGAAAGACATCTTAGATGTTGTTATTATGAGATGTTTTCGTAACATAATATTATATTTAAATATGTCTGCTGTTAGTCTGATGATTATAGGTTTAAGAATCGGCAATAATTTGAGTATATAGAAAAACATATTATATTCGTATAATTATCCTCATTGATTATACTTATAATATTGATGTTTTTTTATGTAATTTCATCTAACTGATAACATGATGATCACGATACAAGCCGGATTCGGTTTTTGTCCGCTGACGCAATTTAAGATTTATATTAGAATCACGTTTTGATTGGAGATCCGAATGTTGTATAATTTGTTCAAGAAGTGTAAATATTATTGAGTAGACTGTGCATCATTGAATTAGATGGCGTTAACCGTTTAGGTATTTGGTCTCACGTGGACGACGCTGATGTCATCTATTTAGGGAAAATGTATATTTCTTTTATACTTGAAATTGTTTATGGAAAAAATATTTATAACAGAAACATCAATTAGAACTCAAATTCTATTACGATACAGATTATATCGATAAATCTCTTGTTGTGGAAAAACCAAAGCCTACAACTAACAAGATTAATTTAAAAATAATCTAAATAGGTAATAAACTTACTTACGTCTTATATCTTACAAGATCAAAGATTTTCTATTAAAATATGCGCATCCACTGAATTTGTGTTTTATGATATTTATAATAGTAATAAAATGATTAGAACTATTTAAAAGACGTTTAAGTCAGACTTATTATTAATTAGATTTGAGTAAAGCTATTGACAATGTTATTCATGGAGTAAGGTTGTCAGGTGCAGATACTTAAAAGGTGAGCCGATGCAGATTGTGTCATCGCGCCTTATGTCAATGTAAATGGTAGTGCGACATTCTCAAGCCACATTAATCAGTACATCTAATGCTTTATAACCTTCATAGTGATGATTCAAATATTTCCTTTATGTTTTAAGATTTATCTGATGTTTTATTTTCATATTAGACTATTCAATCTTAACCCCAAAAATTTAAGTTTAAAGTAATATCTTTGGTAAACAAAAGTGTTTCGTTTTTATTATTTTTATTTTAAAATTTGTAATTTCAAACATTTCAGACACAAATAGGGTGGCGATGAAAAGTATCTTCGGATTTTACTATTTACTGATACTTTTTTATTTCTATGATTTCAATTATTTACTTCGACAATGACGTTCATTAATCTCAACAAAATGTAATTTTATTTGACCGTCACGATTAAGATCAAATTTATTGCCGTTATATCACCATTAAACGTAAGGTTTGTTTATCGCGTTGGGGAAACACACGAATCTCGCGTATCCGTGTTTGTAATTGGTGTTATAATCTGGCTATTCACTAACTGACGAAAATCACTGGCAATATTGACGATTTATTGATTTTAATACTTCCGTAACATTGTGTACCTTGACAAATCCGTTTTTTTTATTTCCTATGAATCAAAGTATCGGAATGTGACGATTATTAACGCTGTTATGTAATGTTGCACATATAAAACGTACCGTTTCATCACATGCACTACTTTCATCTAATGGGAGAACGTGTATCGATAATAATGGGTTTGTATATCCATGTCCAATAGTATCTACTGATGGATTGATTAATCCTAGTATCAATTGGTAGATATTAATGTTAGAATGTCATTTAAATTAGGGATATTAATTTAAATGTTAATATTATGTTTGGCATTGTAGTGAAACATTAGTTATATTTTGACGAAAATACTTGACACACTTGCCTTATATTCCAGTAATTTGGTAAAATTGTTATCTTTCTTAAATTTTAATTATCACGGTTAATTTTGATTGACTACCGGATGTTAATGAGTATACATAACCTGATTGAATTCTAAAAATGATCTATTTAACGATAATAATATTTACTTCGTACAATAATGTTTACATATTTTTTTTATATTAAATCCTTTAAAATAATTATGTTTGAAGTTTGTACTTAAAACATTTCTATTAATCACTAGCTGACCCGGTAAACGTTTTTTTGTCTTACAAATTAATTACTAAAATGGCCATAAAAATGGGGTTGGTAATACAAAAGTAAAAATGTAGGGTTGTATGTGTTTTTAATTCCACATTATAAAAAAATAAAAACAAAAATTTTTGTCAATTACATTAATTAACTAACTCTTATCACTTAGGGGTATGGAAAATAGATAGTAGCTGATTCTCAGACCTACTGAATACGAATATAAAATTTGGTAAAAATCGGTCAAGCCGTTTCGGAGGAGTACGGTGACTAACATTGTGACATGAAAATTTTATATATTAGATATTATTCGAAACCCTAACTTAAAGTAATAGGATTGTCCATAACTTTAAAAATATTGAAGTTTAACAGTGTTATTTGAAAAATGTTTTGTTTTAGCTTGTCTTATCAAGCTATTATCTTCATAAGAGGTATTAGTTGATGCATCTACGATCCAACTGCTATCGTCTATAAAATGGCAGTCCTTAGTAGTATATTTTGTTACCTCAATCCTTCTCTTGATGTTTATTTAATAGAGGGGATCCTATTAAGCATTTAATCAGAAGACAGTACCGTAACATGATTGCAATTACGCGTATCCTGTGTTGAGTTAAATATAAACGGTCACGTAATTATTATTAACGAAGCATCAAATTAGCATTGCGTATGCGTGTTGTATTTTAGGATCCCGCTATTCTGTCAGCTTTGAATTTATTTCCTGAAGGTCAATATGAAATTAACTTAGGTTTGTATCCACTAGCATTTTAATCCGTTTTATTTTCGAATGCGATCATAAATATTTCTTACGTTACTTCGATTTGAGTAATTGCTTGTTTTTATTTTTATTGTTTTTTTTTTCGAAATCGTTAGGTTCGTTAGGTTATGAAACGTCACATATTTGATTAAAATGTTATACATTTTTATATCTATCATATTCTATTCAAATATCTTAATCAGATCAAACATAATTAAAGCTTTTGCCATCGCACTGCGATTTTTTTAAACGATCGTACAAGTAATTGTCGGTTGGTAATTCGGTATATTTATATATTCGCCTAATTAGGATATTAGCCTGATCTCACCTGATGGAAAACGACAAGGGATCTAAATTTAGGTACATTAAAAGTACTACACGATAACACATTTTATCTTTATTTGCACATTTATAAAATATTGCAAAGTTGAAGCTTTAACCTACTAAAATAATTTGCAGTTTTATTTTGTAACTAAACAACGATTATATAGTTTTTGAAATATGTACTGAGATTAAGCTTATCGTTATTTATTTTTCGTAATATACCTATCTATATGTTCACAGATTTTATTGTAATACCGAGTGGTTCCCTTGAGCGCTTTTGTTTTATATTTTCCCACAGGTGTTTCTAACGATGTCATTGAGTTTTATATTGGACTCTACGCTGTGAAACTTGTGTTACGAGACTGGTATATTGTTTGATGATAAAATTCATTTAGAATCCGAGTTTCTTACGCGGAAAACTTTAAAAAAACCACACAATTCTTACATTTATAGTAAACGGTTGAGGCTGCGACAGTTACACCTCTTGAACTTCAGCACATATCACGTATGAGAGTCACTTCACTTCACTTGCGTTCGATCACTGGCACATGCTAAGTGCAAATGGGTTGGGAAGTTCGAAGGTTCACCGGCTCGGGATAGTGGGGTTGCGCGTGTTGTCCGTAGGTCGTGCGGCGCATAAGTGGCGGTAGTGGTAGGGGGCGCTCGAGTAAATACTCCGCCGTAAACGCGTGCGCATTCAACGCACACAAGCATGACGTGGGTGACACACACACATGGACGCGCGCACGATCAAACCTTTATCGATGAAATTGATAGGGCTCGTGACGGATGTACGTGTAACGGTTTGCTTTTCGCGAAGCGGATGTTGGGACGACCTTATTGTTTTATCGATTATACCAAGCGATCTTTAAAGGGTATATTACAGTGCTCGCGCAATCATGAATTTTCATATCGATAAAATTCATACGATGTATCACAGATGTTCGTCTTACCGTTAAGGGTCGTGAATAGGTTTTTAAATTGCATAAGGTTGTTCTATTTTTCATATCGATGGATGATGATCAAGCGATAGATTCTGCTGTAAGTTTTAATGAATTTATATATTCTTACTTACGTTTTCTTTCATCTCTCTTTCGTTTCTAAGTTTTTATTATATACAGAAATATATGTGCGTCAACTTGAGTTAGGGAACTGCCTTATTATTCCTGTCATCGTATAGTCCTTGTTTAATATATATATTTTTAAAAGAAGGTAAATTACCCTAAACATTGGCATATGAGGACTAAACTTCTGGCTACAAAATGGTGACGGTAGTAATGGTGACATCTGTGTTATTCATACCGGTCGTCTCTTACCATTAGGAAAGTTGTCTGATCCTTATTTTATCAATAAGTGGTGGTCATAATACGATGGTGGTTAATCCAACCAAGCGTTACTTGGGCGAAATATATCGTTCTTAAAAACCAAAGAAGTTAATGATGGTCAATTGGGCTCTGCGCGCACACAAAGTTCGGGTGGTGCAGTGAAACATCCACGCGGCTTAGCAACTAATTAGCCATTCATAAATAAAATGATTGTCAACTTTGAGAAAGAATCAAAAGTTGTTTTGATGTATATCGGAACACGACAGTGTCGAATTCCAGTCCGGTTGGAGCATTATAGTTGTTTTGCTCGTTTTTATTCAACGAGTCGGTCAAATGTCATGCAATCAAGTTGCAGTGTCTGTATTCTAGAATGATTTGCTGGTCTATAGGATTTTATGTTTATTCGTATCCGGTTTCATTCGCAAGGTCACAGGGCAGGTTGTATACAGCTGTGTGTGGTGCTTTTGCTATAAAACGAGCATGTTTTTTTACTTATTGTAGATTATTCGAGAACTTTTTTGATGTTAAGGAAAGTGGTCCATGTCCATCTCCGAAGTGTGGCCTAATTCTATCTTTAATTTTTAAAATTAGATTATCAGTTTTGACGTGAAAACCGAAAAAACATACGTAACAAGCGTTTGAAAAGGACATGAGGAACAAAACTATTTTTATTTGATGTAGGTACACATACCAATACCTTAGTGTAAAAGCTCCTACTTCATCCTATAATAAATGATTATGATTTTATTATTTTAACATAAAGAAAAACAAATTCGGTGCGTTTTTAAATATCAAAGAATAATCCTTACGTATCATCAGTGATTGCGTTGTACCAAAATACAAGCGCGTAGTATTATATTTAAAGAAATTGTCGTAATAAACACTGATTCACAGTCATAATAATAGACGTTCGTAACTCTTCCTCAGAATCTACTGAGCGCACGTCCTAAACTGGCGTGCGTAGTGTCATCGACTTAGCGTCCTCGTAAGGTCGCCGGTTCGAGTTTGGATCAGGGTTACATAATAATATTTTTTTTATATTGGAAGGCGAACCAGTAGACGGAGTTTTGTGATTGTTTCAAGGATTCTGTTGTAAAATATTAGAACAGTAAGAATTTAACCGTGGTGACACATTGGAATATCGTGAACAACATATAATCATCGTCGTTTCAAGGTTAAAAAATTGTGAATATTGTCTGATCAGCTGATTCATATGAATAATTGCAGATTTAATTATTCCTTAGAATGTTCTAGATGCGCGTCCTAATCAGGCATGTGCAATGACATAACATCCTATTAAGGTGATCAGTTCAGATTTGGATCAGATTTAGGTACATAATCGTGGTTCAGATGGTTTTGTTTAAAAATGACATAATTCGTACTTTGAATAATTAGAATATAAATACAAATAAATAAAAAATTTTTCCCCCTTCTTCATAGCATATAGCAGTCAAAATGCGTGCGCTCCGTAATAATTGTGCAGTAATTCTCACGGAGCGCATTCGTAACAGCATGATCATAGAAAGAGTGGGATTAAAAAAAAGTGTTATAAAATGGAGAAAGGGCATGCTCCGATGGTTGCACGGTCATGTGGAAAGAATTAAAGATGATAGATTGACAAAACAGATAAATTTTAAATTTGTAGAACAGATATGCAGTCTCCGAAACCGGCGTGTTTGTACAAAAAGATTATAATGAACGTGGTTCCTCCACGTTAGTAAGTATGTAGGAATCGTGACACTTTGCACTGGATACCTTACAATTTTGTATGTATGTTAAAGAATAAGTCAGTGAATAAGCACACAGCTCTCCTCATGGCCATGACCATAGATGTTGTAGGTGCGTCGCTGTCATGTGTCCGGGCTGTTAGGTGTGAAAGTCTATCAGCTGCATCCTCATCCCTTTGTCTTGTGTGTCGCTATTTTTTCCATCGAATCAATGTCTCTAGAATTTTCGATGCTGCTAGGCATGGTAGGTTTACCTTTCGACCAAAGAGGCGGTAACATATTTATTTTGAGTAAGTTAAGAAATTTAAATTTGTAGAACATTTTATATTTTTTAGTCTTCGGTAGCCTAATGGTACCCTACGGGCTTCGAAGTTCCATTTCGGTAGTCCAGCTTAGTCCCCGCCATGTGCCAATGAGTTTTTCTAATTTAAGTAAATTTTTCGAGTGCTCTTACTGTGAAGGAATACATCTTTAGGAGATCAGGGATTTGGCGACGAACTTGTGACCTGTCACATCATCGAACGTAACATCGTCGGCTAATTGTGAAGCATGTGTACCTTTACCTACCCTTTCGGGAATATGGGCTTGCAGGTATTTACTCACCATTTTTCATTCTTAATTAAGCCTGAGTCGTAAAAACTAATTATATAAGATTAGGTTTCCGACCCCGATATAATCTGATATTGAAAAAGGAATAGGCTAGGATTAAGATAAAGTGTACATGGCGAGGGTCGCTGGTTCAAAACCGAACTCCTGCAGCTAAAAAAATGTAAAAACAACTTATAAATATTCGTAATTTTTCCTCCGGATCCGCTGGACGCGCAACACAATCTGGTATGGGCAGTGTCATCGACTTAAAGCGTCCTCGTAAGGTCGCCGGTTCGTATTCGGGTCTGATTTACATAATCATAGCCCACGAGCTTACGAAAAAAATTCTTTGCGATTTAAAAGTCAGCACTGATCAATTTAACGAATTTAAAACGTAAATATCTTAACTAACTATGATAACGCAAATCTGATCAGTTAAACGGGCAAATTTTTGTACGTTGGTTTCATCGAAAAAGGATTTGAAGAACTTTTTTATTTAGAGTTTTCTTACTATTAAAATTTATTTGTGTCCCGATATAATTCGTTCTCTTAAGAAAAAATGCATTTAAATAACTGACTCTGACTCTAGGTGGCGCTGTTTGCTATTCCATTTCTGTACATTTGAATTACCTGAGCAAAGCTACGTCACCCATCTATTAAAGTTAATATACCTACATCAGTATAGGAGAAGATTATAAAAGTGGTATTTATCGTTATAAACGATTATGTTTTTTATTTGAACGTTACTTAAGTATACACTATAAATTGATTGAAAAATAATGCGAGTTTCTCTGTATTATAAATGACATCGGCCTTTCATTTAATTATGTATGAGTCAGAATATGTTTTACTGGCATTGCAGCAAGTTAATGGAAAATGGGTGGGTTTCAATCTACTGGAGATAAACTAATATGTTTTTAACAATTAGGATGAAAAATAATTTCTTGTCAAAGTATCTGATTTTATGTCCTATTATAATTGATATGCAGATAATTTTATATTATTAGATTGGGTTTGTGCCCGATATGAGACTTTGCCACGTGTCACATCATGAGACCTAAATCTTCGGGCTATTTTTTCAGATGTATGGGTGTGAAAATATTTTATTTTTATTTTTAAATAAATAAGTAATTTCAATTAACCGTTATTATTTTTGAAATTATAAGTTAGATAATTCATTCATCAGTCGCTTTACTAAATGATCGTCGTGAGCATATTCTCTATGCGGTGTTACATAAGATTGTTTTATGGTTTCCTTTAAAGTGGGCAGAGGTAGACATCCGTGTGACTATTATCTTATGTCAGATGGAAAACTTGCCCGTTTAGTAAATTAACCAGTCTCAAGCAACTTATTGTTTTCCGGCAATCTTAAAACATCGAATTAAACTTCTTACTACTTTCAACTTCAACTTTAATTTTTATTTTAAACGTAATACTTGTGGTTTTCTCAGTTTAATTTTACTATCTTTACTAAAACCAATTAATTTTTGATTATTTGATAGATTCTATCCGATTTATAATCTTGTATTTTATTCTTTTATTATTAACAGAATAGACAAAGACAGTATCTTATTCAGCATAAAATTGACTTTGTAATCTTTCATTTTCTATAGAGAACGTCGATGTTTTATATATTATTCATCGTTGACGCTTGGTGAAACTTCCAATTTAAATGAGAAACACATGTATTTTTTCACATTTAACTTATAATTAAAAATTATTTTTTTAAATAGCCAACTAGTACATAGAATCACGTATTATCAAATGTTTGACTATTCAATTCACCGGTTCTCGGACTATATTAATAATACACTTCTCAGATGCTTTGGTATTTCATCAAATATGCGGGTTCCGGATCTCCTCTATCTGTTATTATCTTAATAACATATAATCATCATTTGTACGACCGTTTGATTATTTTTGTTTACGCGCCATTTATAAATAACATATTTGTTATTTAAGTGGAAAATCTATGGTTAAATTCATGTATATCCGTCTTGTCTGTGCCTTGAGTTAGTCGTAGAAAATTATTCAGATCAACTCTTCCATATATTCAATTCAATATTTTTGATCGTTGGCGCTTGGTGAAACCTCCACATATTCATATTTTGAATAAAAAAAACACTGTTCGTTTTTGACATACTACTTTAAATTTAAAATCTTAATATTATTTTTATAATTTCAAGTAATATATGTAAAAGTATATGTATATTTTTTGTTTTACACCCAGTCTACCACCAAGCCCATTTGCAGCTCTCAGTATTGTGTAATTGCCTTAGGTACATTTCCCTACCGCCATAATACCGATTTTGGCCAATATCTTATTCCGGTTTGAGAGTACGATATCTCGCATTTCTACGCAACTGGCTGCAAACATCAGGTTCACATTGACAACTCACTATTTACGTCTTTCTTACAATTAAATATTTAAGTGACATTCGATTTGTAATTCTATAAAAATGTTAAATGTTTTCTAGCGCATGTACGGTTACTAGATACGGTTTATTTTTCAAGAACCGGGAGCCTTACCGTGACGCATTACAGCAATATCATTTCAAAATTCGATGTGCGGAAAGACTACTTTACTGCTTACACAATAAAGCCGAGGTTTGATGTAGAGTGTAGACAATACAAGATCACTAGTATTTCAATGTGTTTTATGACGTCACAATACAGGTCCGGATTCCTTATTTGAATATTTGTGCATGTATGTGCTGTACTGTTAGCATAGAGTGAATTAGAAAATTATCTCTAGTATTCGCTCAGACATTTATAATTAAATCTTTCTAGAAACCGTTAATATACTGCCTTATATATTATTCATATAAGTTGCGGCCAGCTGTACCAATATAATATATGTTAAATAACAACATATTATAAAATATAGTCTCTTCCTCCTGTCTGTCTGTCCCTGTGTTTGCTTAAATCTTTAAAACTACGCAACGTATTTCGATGAGCTTTCTTTTAATAGATAGAGTGATTCAAGAGGAAGATGTTTATGTGTAACACATGCATAATATAGTACAGGAACACTGATAATTTTTGAGATTTCTAATGAGATGTCGTAAATAAGCGTCTTTTTTGCGCTTACATTACAAACGCTGGCTGGCGTTTACGACCCTACGAGATAAGTCAAAATCATGTACTACAGTATTGTACACCTTATAAGATCTACAAAAAAGTCCGCGATGGCATATGTCTTAAGGATAACCCAAAATAACCATTATCCTTTACTTCTTACTGGTAATAATGGCTTATCTAATAAACGATTTTAAGCAATACAGCACTAAACCTTATTTAATTAAGTATTTTTAACACATTGTACATTTAATGTAGATCAATAAGACCCTTTACAGCATGAGATTCGAAAAAATATATTCGAAGATATTACAGATTAAAAATGCAGGGAATTGTTATTGAATGAGTAGGCTATATTTCCACCCGTGCAAAGCCGGGACGGGCCGCTAGTATGCTTTGTAACGTTATTGGAATGGTCGGAATGTTTGCGAATATGATGATTAATACGGAATAAATATTTAAAATCGTCACGGAAATGTTTTCAGTTGACCGAACATACATAACCTTCGACGTCTAGATGTTTAATTAATCAAGTGATTTGTCTTTGGCTATTGCAATCTGTCTGGCTGTGTGGTTCTTGTAAAGTTTGGGTTGGTATTAACTTAGTTTTTTTTAAGTTGGCACAATTGAAATGAATTTAAAATACGAATTGAAACTTTAAATTTAGTAATTTGGTGGTTTGACGGTCTCATGTTACTGAAAGTTAATATAATATTTATGCTTCGTTGGTCGAAGGATTAGCGTACACGCCTAACCGCGAGGACCGGCTTCGATCCCCCGACGGGGCAGGCATTTTCTTAATGGACTTAGATGTTTGTATTTCCGAGTCTGAGTGTTTATTAAAAAGTTGGAAAATTTCAAAAAATATTGGAAAAAAATTTGATTGTTGCCATACAAACTGTTAGTGTCGATGCAAGCACAGGGTCATTACATACCAACACCGTGACATTGACTATGTGGTAGAGTCTTGCAACGACTCGCCCGGTTTGGTACCACCGCCTTACCTATTCCTGCCACAAAAGCTTCAGTGCTCGCCATTGTCTATTGGACATATCTAGGCCGTAAGAAGTTCACCGGGTCGGGAAGTATGAACTATACTAAATTATACATGAAGAGAATGATGAATGCGAAGGAAGGTAGGCAGGTATGTGGGGATCTTGACATTTGGTATTCGATACTCTGTCTACCACGATGGGACCTGGCGCGAAGATATGTATGTATGTATAACTAAATTATAGACTTATTAAACCTATTAAATTTTTCAAAAAATGTTATGTAATATAAATAATTTGTACTGGTTTTGAATACATTTGAATTCATTCATTCATTCGCGTGGCCGTATACGGCAAATTGTCCAAATTTGCAGTTTCGTTTCATGGAATCGTGTTTGGTATAACGATACCAGCTAGCAGCCACATTCCCCGACACCACGGCGCTTTAAACACACTATTTCGGGTTTTTACAGAGGTTTTTTTCTTAACACGATGTTTTAAGATCTCTAATGATAACATTGAAATCTACTTAGTTATATTCAAAAATTATGATTATTATTGGTGTAGCGCGTTTATAAGTATTCAAGTTATTTGAAATATTTTTTTAATTTTTTTTTAAACGTATACATTCGATAAAATGTATCGGAAGATTCCTGTTCTGGTGGCAAAGGGACAAGTGTTATCTTAGCGTTTTATGATATTCGTAGGATGATATCGGTGTCGGCTATCTAAATTAAGGGATCTAACAAGGACATCCACTTTTACACAGGGCGACTGCCATCTGAACTCTACAACCGGGAATACCTGGGTCGTATTCTATAAATTAATCCGGGTTTCCTTACGATGTTTTCCTTCATTGTAAGAGCACACCAAAAATGTATTTGAGTTAGAAAAAAATATTTGTATATGGACTATCTGAATGGGAGTCCGAAGTGCGACCCATTCGACCACTGAGGCTCTTTATGTATAGATAATCTATTCGGTATAAAACCTATTTCAAATGCACGTATTGGTATTTTTATTAAGGCGTGCCAAACACTATTCTTAGGAGATTAAACTTGTTAGGTCGATATGATCAATTAACATTCCACTAAATTAAAAAACTAGATATACACCAAATTTACCGTGTTTTATGTCTTGATCATTAATAAAACATTAATTAAGTGAGCGTGTTGCTTTATGACTAGCCGTTGCCTGCGTTTTTGTACGAGTATCAAAGTTATTTAACTCTGCTTCGGGCTATATCGCCTCTGTGTTGTAACGGTACAGGTGTCGCCTGTAAAGACCGTTAGCCACCTAGGGTTCTGGGTTCAATTCCCAGGTCGGGCAACTTCTTAAATGTTTTTCAGATTTTTCTAAATAAGCATTACATTGCCCAGGATTAGAATATGCCGGAAGTGGCGATAGGCTTGCCACCTATCACATCAGGGCCCTAGTACCTTGGCTAATCGTGGGTGTGTTCTTGTATATC